>JAEPBF010000227.1:0-83787 GCA_019739055.1 Passiflora organensis
CCACCCTCTGACACAGTTCACCCGAGAATTACACAAAACTTTCAGGGTGTTTCCAGACACAATCATTCACTAAATTAACTCAGCAACATTACTAGCAACCTAAAGGAACTATCTTAGAAGCATGGAAACAAGAATTAAACCACTTACCAGTAAAATCTCAATTTTCGTCCAGAATGAAAACAGCTTTAGAAATCACCCCCACCCACCAAACTACCAGTGGAAATGTGTGGAAAACACTAGGGAAGTGATAGGGTATGATCCCCTAACGATTTCTGAGGGAAAACTGAGTTGAAGGTGAATGTTGGTACTCTTGGATGGTGAAGAGAAAAGAAAAACGGGAAAGGCATTTAGGGCAGATGAAATGAATGGTCTGCTGGGTATAATGCACAAATGGCAAGACTTAAGTGTAACTAATGGGTTAGCTAGTACATGGGCTGGGTTTAATGCACAAATGGCAAGACTTAAGTGTAACTAATGGGTTAGTACATGGGCTGACACAATGGATTGGGGCTGAGACTGAATTGGGCTAAATCCCAAGGTCTACCAAGTACAGAAATGTTAATTTCACAGCCCGTATCATCCCAAATGACCCGAATAAAATTTTGTGTGACAATACGGGTGTCTGGAATTTTGGTTAAGCAATTGGGCTTACGAATAGTGTTTGGGCTCGATGAACAGTATTTGGGATCGATGAATAGTAATCGACCCAAAAATTCATGGTCACTCAAAACGGGTCATAATCTGTCAAATTCCACTGACTCAATCCTCAATCTCGCATTCTATCGTACTCTCGATCCCATCTAGACACCCTAAAACACTCAAACACGCTAAGGACTTCCTAAGGCTGAGGCACCCAACCTAAAAATTTACGAATCGAATCTGCACTCTATCGTACGCTACTCTCAGAAGGGTGAGGTCTCACATTATCCTTGCCTTATGATGTTATAGGTGGTTCCGATCCCTTGAATAAAGGCAAAGGAATTGCTTCTTGTTTAGAGACAATAGAGGTAGGATCTATACCCTCTTCAGTTTCTCCAGAGATCCTTGTTGTTTACTTGTTGTTTACTTGTTGTTTTTTGGTGCATGTTCTTGATGATAAGTGTATGCTCATATCTTGTATGGTATATGCATGAGTTGCGGATGGAGATATGATCCTTTATGCATTGTCAAACCCTTGAGATATGATATGTGTGCCTAATTTTCATGTGTTGTGTGCATTGAACATGCTGATTGTGTTATGACATGATTGAGGATGCCCTGTTGAGGTATTGTGCTTTGTACTTGCCTTTGTGTGTTTGTACGTGTTTGTGTGTCAAGATCCTTTTCCGGTAGCCATTCGGGCTATACACTGATGCTCCTTGGATGAGGAGAGGTTCTTACTGGTATGGGAGTCTTATGGGTGGCAATCCCCAGCATGTGCATGCTGGATGCCTAGTCCTTGTGTGGCTAGACTCCTTGTCCTTATGTGGCAAGATGTCCTTATCCTTGTGTAGTTTGGATGCCTTTATCTTTTTTGGTTTGGATGCCCTTGTCCTTGTGTGGCAAGATGAATAGGCTTGTTGATTAGCTTGTGTGCTAACCTTTATCCATTGTGCAGTGAAGCCTTGGACAACACAGGTGGAAGGGGATGGCCTTTTCTTATTACCGATAATGGTGATGTGTTTACCTACCTGTGTACTTCTGATTTTCAAAAGTGTTTATAGTCCACCTTTAGCCTTAGTTTCGGCCCTAAACCCTTTCAAGGTTTGAATACTTGCGTGATATCTTTTAGTTGTATAGGATGATCTGATGTCAATTGGGAGATGTTTGTTTAAAATTTATGCAGATTTATGATGTTTTGACCCTACTGAGATTCTTATAATCTCATCATGTTTTTTTCACCATTTTTCAGGCTTAGGTACATTCAATGTTAGTGGTACCAATGTGTGAGAATCAAGGCTGCATGGCGGGGCGATATCGCATCACATTTGCATACCTGTTCCTTGATTGCTTGCGCCTATAACATGAACTAAGATTGGACTATTTTCTGGTTCTTCAAGTTCCTCCTTTGCTTGTTTGTTTCCAAATTATGTTGGAGGTTTACTTACTGGATATTTAGATCCCTATGAGACTTGTGTGTTGTGGATTCATTGATTAAATTTAAAGACTTCCGTTGATGTTTTTAATCACTCCATATGATACCAGAATACTTGTCTATTATCATGCTCCAATCGTTATAAGTATAAAGAATGAACATGCTAAAATCGAAAAATAGATAAGTAAGCCTTGTGGGATTCAGATAGGTCCTAGGTTTGGTTTATTTGGGTTTCACAGTCGTAAGGATCTCACTTAGGAGGAAATAAGATTAATTCGGGATTATGGAAATGTGGGTCCTTACAGAATTGAATTAAGAAATCAAGAAACGAAAGAGATATGATACGAAAATCTTGAAATGCACGATGAATTGGCGAAAATAGGGTGGCATTCTGATTAGAGAAAGGTGGGGCGGCATTGATGATAGAAAATAAGATATATAGGGTTCTATCTTAGAGAGAATCTAGGAAAAGATTGGCTGTTAAGATAGACATACTAAAAGGATGAGGTTCTACATGTCCATATAGGTAGGTTTAAGATCCTCATTTTCTTCAATAATATTTAACATATATTATATGCAAAAATATTATTGATATATATTTTGTTTCAGTTCCATCTTTTTTCTATAATGACATAATTAATTGAGAACTCTTCATTCTCTTGTATTTCTTGTGAAATTTTATTAATTATTTCAACTGAATTTTCTTAAACTATATCCTCTTCATGATCATCTTGTGTAGTTGCTCCTTTCCTTTTTTAAGATTTTTATCTTTAAAACCAAATGGACTTCCATGCTTGTGGCATAGTTTAGATTCACTAGAAACTATAGTTTTCCCTTCAAGGACATCAATTCTTATCGAAGCATTTACAGTTGAAATGTAAGACTTACATATTTTTTGAAGTTTAGTCAACGTATCAAGCAATTGATTTGTAATCATTTATGAATGAATTATCTTTTGAATTTTCTGGTCATATTGACTTATTCAAAGATCAAAACTAGATAACGATAATTCATTCTGAGAGATCTTCTTGTCTAATTGTTTGTTTTCTTCTCTCAATGTTAGAAATATGATCTCGTCAAAATGACAATTAGCGAATTTTGTCAAAAATAAATTTTTTGTTAATGCCTCAAGATATTTAATTATAGATGAAGACTCATATCCAATATATATTTTTATCCTCATTTGAGGAACCATCTTTGTATATCATGATAGAAAAATTGGGACATATACCACATAACCAAAGATCTTTATATGAAAAATATTTAGTCTCTGAAACAATTGTATCGGGGAGTGTTCATTAATAATTTGTTGGCCAAATATATATAAGGTGGTCATTGAGTGTTTTTGAAACCCTTTTCACACTTAGCAACCCATTTAACTTCACACTTTTCATTGTCAGATAAGTCACGGTTCCTGCACTCAGAAAAGAAATCCTCCACAAATATTTTGTAATATCCAGTGAAACCTAGGAAACTTTAGATCTCCATCACACTCTTGAGCACCTGCCATCATAGCCTCTTCTTTGGTTATAGAGCAATCTCTTTTTATAGACTATATGGCCAGGCAAACCAACTTCAGACAACCAAAATTGCCACTTACTAATCTTGGCATCCAACTAGTCAATCCCTCAAATTTGAAGTGCAATCCTTAAATACTGAACGTACACTAATCTCTGAACTTAGAATACACAAGAATATCATCTATAAACACAATCACATACTTATCCATAATCAATTATGTCCAACAATAGCTGATACTAGTCTTCTCAGATATCATCAATATAATATCACAAATCAAAATATATTAACTAAACACCTCAAATACAATCTAATAATTTTGTGAATAAATTTTCAATCACAACCAACTCAAACTCATCAGGTTAACCTCATCAAATCATATCTTAAAGCATGATCATAATATCCATAAAAAAATGAAATATTAGCCAATCCAAAATTTATCATCGTAACTAAACTTGTCCACACTTAGAACAAATAGACAAGTCCTCATGCAAAACTCTCAATTGATATTAAATCAAACATGAGGTCAACACTGGAAAATATCACAACTCCTTGCAACTGAGAACAATCCAATAAAAAACTTTATCTTCCCAATATAAGAGAGGTAAACCTGTCAAATCCTCAAGAATAGTATCCAAAAAATTGCACACAACAGACACATTATCCAAACAGTCTCAATAACAGGAATATCCACCATATATGAGCCACGAAGACATGATATTATTTTTGCAAAATGTCCAATCTCAAAGATTTATCAAACAACAACCAACAATATCATAACTACCATCAAACATAACCTCCACTCCAATAAGAGTCTGCAAATCAAATCTCAAACATTGCAAACAAACCTTATATTTAACAAGTTAGTCCATGGCAAAGATTGAATTAAAAAACAAGCAAAATAAGAGATATCATATCAGTCTCAAACACAACAGATGCAATAGTCACTGAACCACCCTATGATAGAATCTCGCATAACTAATGCTCTCGCCACAGAGTAAACACCTCAACCATAAAATGATTTAGCGGTGTCAAAACAAAACAGTTTCAAAATATTTTATTTAAATCTCAATTCACAACATAATCTTTTATTAAAAAGAAAATATAGTGCTTTGCTATCACTTTAAAGATGCCACGCCCTATACCATACTCCAGGACTAAACATCTTTATCACGAAACTCTAAGAATAGCAACCACGGTGCTATCCTTAAAATCCCATAAGGCTAATAAAATAAAAAAGTAGAAATACGCAAGGGAGTAAGGACCCAAAATCCTAACCTATTCTTATTTGCTACTATTAGAACCCTTACCGTCGTGAAACCCAAACAAACCCAAATAGAAGGACCTATTTGAATCCCACAAGGCTTACCCATCTAATTTTCTGAATTTAGCATGTTCATTCTTTGTATTTATAACAATTGGAGTATGATATTGGACAAGCATTCTGGTATCATACAGAGTGAATAAAACATCAGTGGAAGTCTTTAAATTGAATCATTAGAACCACAACACACAAGTCCCATATGTATCTAAAATCCAACAAGTAAACCTACAATATAATCCGAAAATAAACAAGCAAAGGAAAGACTTGAAGAACCAGAAAATAGTCCAATCAAAGTTCATTTTATATGCTCAAGCAACCAAGGAAACAAGAATGCAAATGTGATGCAATATCGTCCCGCCGTGCAGCCTTGATCTCACACACTGCTACCATGAACAAAGAATGTACCTAAGCCTAAAAAATGGTGAAAACAACAGGATGAGATTACAAGAATCTCTATAGGGTCAAAACATCATAAGATCTACAGAACTCTTAAACAAACATCTCCCAAACAACATCAGATCAGCCTATACAACTAAAGGGTATCATGCAATTATCATTCAAACAATTCAAAGTGGTAGGGCCGAAAGCTAAGGATGAGGATGTACTACAAATACTTCTAAAAATCAGAAGTACACAGGCAGGTAAATCATCAATCAATCTCAACAATAGGAAAGGCCATCCCCTTCCACCTATATTATACAAGGTTTCACTGCACAAAGGTAAAAGGTTAGCACACAAGCAAATCAGCAAGTCTATTCATCTTGCTAGCACACTTGAGAAGGCATCTAGCTAGCACACAGGACTAGACATCCTAACCAACACACATGCAATTTAGGCACACATAACCTATCTCAAGGTTCGACAATGCCTAAGTAGGCCTCAAATCAATCCACAACTCATGTATACATTATCTCACATATGTGAATACAAGGATCAATCACAAGTATGCATACTCAATAACCAAGTAAATACCCTATTTCCTTACCAATTCCACTCACCAAACCTATCAGAAACCAGTGATTAGATGCCGTAGGTGCCTCTCCCTTGGATGTGTGATGTGATAACCAAGAATTTAACAAGAAACAACCCGAATTACCATCCCAATCAAAATACAATTTTTGGCCCTAAGAATAAGGCATTAGAGCAAGTTGCGAGTTCATGTTAACAAGAAAGGATTATGTGTTAATAACACAAACAATCAAAAGGAACAATATCAAAAACCAATAGGTTAATTAGTTGATCAAGATTGACAACAATAGGGCAAGGGTAGGGCATACCAATTTTATGTATAAGAAAAATTCAAAGGATGGATTCATTTTTTTATAACATGAATGGATATCAAACACTTATACAAACAAGAGGAACAACAACTTAAATCAATTGAAGAAAGAATCACACAAGTTTGGCACCAAACCTGCCTATTCATGAATTGAATTTCGACAATGAAGAACTAATCTCCTGATGACTGGACCTCAATGTATAGATAGAGGATGGAAAGATCTTTTTAACAAGCTATTATCTGTAAAAATCCAACAAAGGATAAGAGAGTTATGTTAGTTTGAAGTTAAAGGAATTTCGATAGCAATAAGGAGGTGTTGGGTTTGATGTTTGACGAATTTTGTGTATTTTTTGTGTAAGATTTAAGTGTGCCCGGTTTCGATTTTATATAGGGTGGTTATGGGATTAATTTCCCTACTTTAAAAGCTAGATTAAAGTAAGATAATTATCAGAATTAAATTCTGTAATTATCTTCCCATAATTTTAGGGATTTTATCTCGTAAGGTAATTATCTACCAATAAGGAATTAAATCAAAGGGAATTAGAACCAGAAATAATTCTTTTCGGTACCATTCCATACCATTTTCAGTAATCACACATCTATTTCTTTAGGGATAAAATGGTTATTTCACCTGCACTGGCTTCTGGACTTCTAGGACTCAAAATTCAAGGTCTCACATCCTCCCCTCCTTACAAGAATTTTGTCCTCGAAATTTCAGCACAACTACCTAAACAAACAGGTAAGGAAATTTTGCATGCATGGATTTCTCAATCTCCTAAGGCTAGTCCTTGATTTGTCCATTAAGCCAAAGAACTCGTACCATAGGCATGTTTCGACAGCGAAGCTGTGAGGACCCGTTCTCGGTAAATGGGAACCTCACCGCCGTGCAACCCCGATCGACCCAACGGGTGGATCAATCGGAACCACACAAGGCTTACTGTAAAAATCATTTTCCATTCTTGAAACTTTTCTTTGAAATTGAAGCATGGCACGTTATAATAAAAACTCGGCAAAATCAACAACGGAATTATTAACCGTCAGCGGAAGTCTTTTACACATATCAACCCACAATATAATTCTGTCACACATTTCACATAATATTTCACTGTCATACAAACTTTGCAGTATAAAATTTAAATTCCAGATTCGCACGCTTAGCATACATATGCACACGTCAAATGTATACCTACAACACAAATAATGCCGAGTGTCCAAAATGTGTGGAGTACAATGTCCAGCCCTACACGACCAACAATTGAATCGTAACCTGTGAGGACCCGTTTCCGGTAAATGGGAACCTCACCGCCGTGTAACCCCGATCGACCCAACGGGTGGATCAATCGGAACCACACAAGGCTTACTGTAAAATCATTTCCCAATCTGAAAATTTTTCTTTGAAATTGAAGCATGGCATGTTATTATAAAAACTCGGCAAAATCAACAACGGAATTATTAACCGTCAGCGGAAGTCTTTTACACATATCAACCCACGATATAATTTTGTCAAACATCGCACTGTCATATAAACTTTGCAGTATAAAATTTAAATTCCAGATTCACACGTTTAGCATACATATGCACACGTCAAATGTATACCTACAACACAAATAATGCCGAGTGTCCAAAATGTGTGGAGTACAATGTCCAGCCCTACGACCAACAATGGAATCGTAACCTGGGAGCTGAACTGCTAGTCTCTCAATTTAGCCCTGAGGAAAATAAAGCAATGGGGGTGAGATCAAAGGACCTCAGTGGGAGTACCGCGTCATAAGCACAAACGTTGGAATAGAGGCAGTTACTAAATCAGTTTGTAAGCAAGTACGTAACACAATTGAGTCTCATGCTCATATATGCACATAACGAAATTCTCAATGCACAATGCACAATGCACAATGCACAATGACCAAAACATTATGCAATTGCAGAAAATCATCTTTCTGATACACGGCTAGTATGCCCAAAATCTACCAGGGTGGACACAAACCACTCCCGAATAATCCCCGCTAAAGGATCACCTGGAAGCCCATTGATGGTTTTAATTTAGCAGTTCAAAACCCCTACCATCAAGGTTGTCCGAAACTGAATGGAGAAATCAAATTATCAGATTCCATCTCAGTTTCGTAGATGTATGCATATAGCATCATGAGGACTGATAGTTTATAGTGCACTCGAGTAACCATTCATACAGATATATCCTCCATAACCCTCCAAGGTAAGCAACTGTCCCCTCAGCTGGGATCCCCATATACTTACCTAGCTTGATCAAGCATAGTTCGTCAATTCCAGTAAATTCCTAAGAAAATGCTTATACCACATTGTTTAGGAAAAACTTGTAATGCATGCTATGTATTTATACAATTCCACATTAGGCCAATCTCACATTTTTAACAAGTCTCCCTTGTGTTGCCACACACTCAGTTACAAGCAGCAATTCACTCAAGGCAACACAATGCACATCACACAACCATCATGCTTAGTTTTGAACATACATTTAATGCGTTCCAAAGTATGACAAGCATTCATATGAGTCTAACATGATTAATTATCAGAGTACCAGCAATGCCTCTATTCAAATCAAACCATGCAATCCAATTTTAATTAAACAAACCAGTACGCATATGCAGATGAAACTTAAACTCCCACCTCTTGTCGCGCTGACGACGTACCAGCGATACCTTTGCCTTTCTCAGCTGCCGCAATACCACCTATACACATAAGGCAGTCAGAGAACCGTAAGCTACCCTGAGTTCAAGTGATCAGAAACTACAACTGAAATTGAAACCTAAAGGACCCTCTCACAATTACCACTCAACACTCCTCTGCAATTGAACAATTTAATGTCACTGCTCAAACTCATACCACTCCATAAACTCACAACCAATCCCCCTTAATCACAACTCTGACCAGTAAGCATTCACACATCATAATAACACTTAATGACAAAACCTGTATCCCTCAACTCACATTCCATACATACAGAACTTATCTCAAGTAACCAATACACCTAATTCATCAAGAACATTCAAATTCCACCCTCTGACACTGTTCACCCGAGAATTACACAAAACTTTCAGGGTGTTTCCAGCCACAATCACTCACTAAATTAACTCAGCAACATTACTAGCAACCTAAAGGAACTATCTTAGAAGCATGGAAACAAGAATTAAACCACTTACCAGTAAAATCTCAATTTTCGTCCAGAATGAAAACAGCTTTAGAAATCACCCCCACCCACCAAACTACCAGTGGAAATGTGTGGAAAACACTAGGGAAGTGTTAGGGTATGATCCCCTAACGATTTCTGAGGGAAAACTGAGTTGAAGGTGAATGTTGGTACTCTTGGATGGTGAAGAGAAAAGAAAAATGGGAAAGGCATTTAGGGCAGATGAAATGAATGGTCTGCTGGGGTTAATGCACAAATGGCAAGACTTAAGTGTAACTAATGGGTTAGCTAGTACATGGGCTGGGTTTAATGCACAAATGGCAAGACTTAAGTGTAACTAATGGGTTAGCTAGTACATGGGCTGACACAATGGATTGGGGCTGAGACTGAATTGGGCTAAATCCCAAGGTCTGCCAAGTACAGAAATGCTAATTTCACAGCCCGTATCATCCCAAATGACCCGAATAAAATTTTGTGTGACAATACGGGTGTCTGGAATTTCGGTTAAGCAATTGGGCTTACGAATAGTGTTTGGGCTCGATGAACAGTATTTGGGCTCGATGAATAGTAATCGACCCAAAAATTCATGGTCACTCAAAACGGGTCATAATCTGTCAAATTCCACTGACTCAATCCTCAATCTCGCATTCTATCGTACTCTCGATCCCATCTAGACACCCTAAAACACTCAAACACGCTAAGGACTCCCTAAGGCTGAGGCACCCAACCTAAAAATTTACGAATCGAATCTGCACTCTATCGTACGCTACTCTCAGAAGGGTGAGGTCTCACACGTCAAATGTATACCTACAACACAAATAATGCCGAGTGTCCAAAATGTGTGGAGTACAATGTCCAGCCCTACGACCAACAATGGAATCGTAACCTGGGAGCTGAACTGCTAGTCTCTCAATTTAGCCCTGAGGAAAATAAAGCAATGGGGGTGAGATCAAAGGACCTCAGTGGGAGTACCGCGTCATAAGCACAAACGTTGGAATAGAGGCAGTTACTAAATCAGTTTGTAAGCAAGTACGTAACACAATTGAGTCTCATGCTCATATATGCACATAACGAAATTCTCAATGCACAATGCACAATGCACAATGCACAATGACCAAAACATTATGCAATTGCAGAAAATCATCTTTCTGATACACGGCTAGTATGCCCAAAATCTACCAGGGTGGACACAAACCACTCCCGAATAATCCCCGCTAAAGGATCACCTGGAAGCCCATTGATGGTTTTAATTTAGCAGTTCAAAACCCCTACCATCAAGGTTGTCCGAAACTGAATGGAGAAATCAAATTATCAGATTCCATCTCAGTTTCGTAGATGTATGCATATAGCATCATGAGGACTGATAGTTTATAGTGCACTCGAGTAACCATTCATACAGATATATCCTCCATAACCCTCCAAGGTAAGCAACTGTCCCCTCAGCTGGGATCCCCATATACTTACCTAGCTTGATCAAGCATAGTTCGTCAATTCCAGTAAATTCCTAAGAAAATGCTTATACCACATTGTTTAGGAAAAACTTGTAATGCATGCTATGTATTTATACAATTCCACATTAGGCCAATCTCACATTTTTAACAAGTCTCCCTTGTGTTGCCACACACTCAGTTACAAGCAGCAATTCACTCAAGGCAACACAATGCACATCACACAACCATCATGCTTAGTTTTGAACATACATTTAATGCGTTCCAAAGTATGACAAGCATTCATATGAGTCTAACATGATTAATTATCAGAGTACCAGCAATGCCTCTATTCAAATCAAACCATGCAATCCAATTTTAATTAAACAAACCAGTACGCATATGCAGATGAAACTTAAACTCCCACCTCTTGTCGCGCTGACGACGTACCAGCGATACCTTTGCCTTTCTCAGCTGCCGCAATACCACCTATACACATAAGGCAGTCAGAGAACCGTAAGCTACCCTGAGTTCAAGTGATCAGAAACTACAACTGAAATTGAAACCTAAAGGACCCTCTCACAATTACCACTCAACACTCCTCTGCAATTGAACAATTTAATGTCACTGCTCAAACTCATACCACTCCATAAACTCACAACCAATCCCCCTTAATCACAACTCTGACCAGTAAGCATTCACACATCATAATAACACTTAATGACAAAACCTGTATCCCTCAACTCACATTCCATACATACAGAACTTATCTCAAGTAACCAATACACCTAATTCATCAAGAACATTCAAATTCCACCCTCTGACACTGTTCACCCGAGAATTACACAAAACTTTCAGGGTGTTTCCAGCCACAATCACTCACTAAATTAACTCAGCAACATTACTAGCAACCTAAAGGAACTATCTTAGAAGCATGGAAACAAGAATTAAACCACTTACCAGTAAAATCTCAATTTTCGTCCAGAATGAAAACAGCTTTAGAAATCACCCCCACCCACCAAACTACCAGTGGAAATGTGTGGAAAACACTAGGGAAGTGTTAGGGTATGATCCCCTAACGATTTCTGAGGGAAAACTGAGTTGAAGGTGAATGTTGGTACTCTTGGATGGTGAAGAGAAAAGAAAAATGGGAAAGGCATTTAGGGCAGATGAAATGAATGGTCTGCTGGGGTTAATGCACAAATGGCAAGACTTAAGTGTAACTAATGGGTTAGCTAGTACATGGGCTGGGTTTAATGCACAAATGGCAAGACTTAAGTGTAACTAATGGGTTAGCTAGTACATGGGCTGACACAATGGATTGGGGCTGAGACTGAATTGGGCTAAATCCCAAGGTCTGCCAAGTACAGAAATGCTAATTTCACAGCCCGTATCATCCCAAATGACCCGAATAAAATTTTGTGTGACAATACGGGTGTCTGGAATTTCGGTTAAGCAATTGGGCTTACGAATAGTGTTTGGGCTCGATGAACAGTATTTGGGCTCGATGAATAGTAATCGACCCAAAAATTCATGGTCACTCAAAACGGGTCATAATCTGTCAAATTCCACTGACTCAATCCTCAATCTCGCATTCTATCGTACTCTCGATCCCATCTAGACACCCTAAAACACTCAAACACGCTAAGGACTCCCTAAGGCTGAGGCACCCAACCTAAAAATTTACGAATCGAATCTGCACTCTATCGTACGCTACTCTCAGAAGGGTGAGGTCTCACATCCTCCCCTCCTTATAAGAATTTCGTCCTCGAAATTCACTTACCCGAATTGTTGAACAATTGTGGATACTGCTCTTTCATCAGTTGTTCTGGTTCCCAAGTCCGTTCTTCCATCATGTCACTTCGCCACAAGACTGAAACCATCGGCACGGAACGACTTCGCAATTGTTTCACTGCTCTGTCTACTATCGCTACCGGTTGAGTCTGATATGACAAGTTGTTGGCGATCTCTATTGGCGGCGACTCCAACACATGCGATGAATCTGGCACATACTTCCGTAGCATCGACACATGGAACACATTGTGAATTCTCTCCAACTCTGACGGTAAATTCAACCGGTAGGCCACCGGCCCAACTCGGGCTGTAATACTGTATGGGCCAATATACCGAGGTGTTAGTTTACCTCGCTGTCGAAATCTGATTACGCCTTTCCATGGTGCTACCTTCAAAAATACTTTGTCCCCCACAGCAAACTCCAAGTTCCGTCTGCGATTATCAGCATAGTTCTTTTGTCTGTCTTGAGCTGTCTTCAGCCTTTGCCGAATCAATGTCAATTGTTCTACTGCCTGATCGATCAGTTCAGGACTATCAAGCTTCTGTTCACCAACTTCGTCCCAGCACAACGGCGTGCGGCATCGTCTCCCATACAACGCTTCATATGGCGCCATGCCAATGGAAACCTGAAAGCTGTTGTTGTAAGCGAACTCTGCTAACGGTAAGCATCGCTCCCACGACGTCTGTCTATCCAACACACATGCCCGAAGCATGTCCTCCAAGGTCTGTATCGTTCTCTCCGATTGTCCATCTGTTTGTGGATGAAAGGCTGTGCTGAAGTTCAACTTTGTATCCAAAGCATTATGAAATTGCTTCCAAAGTCTGGAAGTAAAACGCGGATCTCTATCTGACACAATGGATACCGGGACTCCATGTAGCTTCACTATCTCGTCAAGATATTTCATGGCCAATTTCTCTGGTGTATCAGTCGCTTTAATGGGGAGGAAGTGTGCTGACTTGGTCAGTCTGTCCACTATCACCCATATTGCATCATGGCCTCGCTGTGACTTCGGTAAACCTGTCACAAAATTCATCGTCACATGTTCCCATTTCCATTCCGGAATAGGTAATGATTGTAGTAATCCTGCAGGTCTCTGATGTTCTGCCTTCACTTGCTGACACACTAGACACTTTGCCACAAACTCTGCAATGTGTCTCTTCATCCCTGACCACCAATACTGCTCTCGTAAGTCTCTGTACATTTTGGTGCTTCCTGGATGAATTGCAAACGTTGAACTGTGTGCTTCCATCAAAATTAACTGTCGCAGCTTCTCATCACGGGGAATACACACTCGACCACGAAATGTCAAAATGCCATTCTCTCGTATACGGTATTCACTGGCCACACTAGTACCACCGTCATCGCCCTCAACCTGCTGTCGTACTCGAACCAATACTGCATCTTCGAGTTGCTTGGTTCGTATTTCGTCAAGCAAAGTAGGCTTGACAACAAGCTGTGCAACCAAAGCCCCTGAATCATCACTGTCAAGCTGAACTCTGGATGCTCTCAAACACATCAACATAGGTATGTACTCTGCTCGTATGTAAGCTAAGGACGTTACCGTCTTCCTACTCAATGCATCCGATACAACATTCGCCTTGCCTGGATGATAGTCGATTACCAGGTCATAATCTTTGATCAATTCAAGCCATCTATGCTGTCTCAAATTCAACTCCTTTTGAGTGAGCAGATACTTGAGACTTTTGTGATCAGTGAACATTCTGCACGTCTCACCGTACAAGTAGTGTCGCCAGATTTTAAGCGCAAATACCACTGCTGCCAATTCCAGATCATGAGTCGGATAATTTGTCTCGTGCGGCCGCAACTGTCTCGATGCATACGCCACCACTTTTCCTCCTTGCATCAACACACAGCCCAATCCCATCCTTGATGCATCGCTATATACCACATACCCCTTACCGCTGGTCGGTAAAGTGAGAATTGGTGCGGATACTAGTCTGGACTTCAGTTCCTGGAAACTTTGTTCACATTTCTCTGTCCATTCGAAAGGAACTCCTTTGCGTGTTAAACGTGTCAATGGTCCAGCCAAAACAGAAAAATTCTCCACAAAGCGTCTGTAATAGCCTGCCAATCCAAGGAAACTGCGAATTTGTGTGACACTTTGTGGGGGTTCCCAAGACACAATTGCTTCTATCTTCTTGGGATCGACTAGAATCCCATCGGCTGACACTACATGACCCAAAAATCTAACTTCACGCAACCAGAATTCACACTTAGAAAATTTGGCATATAGTTGCAGAGTTCTAAGTATATCTAACACAGTCTTCAAATGCAACAAATGCTCCTCTTCTGACTTGGTATAAATCAGGATGTCATCTATGAACACAATGACAAATTGATCTAAGTACTCCTGGAACACTCTGTTCATAAGGTCCATGAACATAGCTGGAGCGTTGGTCACACCAAATGGCATCACCAAAAATTCATAATGACCGTAGCGTGAGCGAAAAGCTGTCTTCGGAACGTCAGCTTCGCGAACCCTCAGCTGATGGTAACCAGATCGTAAATCGATCTTTGAAAACACTGATGCTCCTTGCAGCTGGTCGAACAAATCATCAATCCGCGGCAATGGATATCGATTCTTCACTGTGACCCGATTTAGCTGTCTATAGTCGATGCACAAGCGAAATGTACCATCTTTCTTCTTCACGAATAGTACTGGTGCACCCCACGGAGAGACACTGGGTCTGATAAACCCTCTGTTCACCAAATCTTCCAACTGCGTCTTTAATTCTTTTAACTCTGCTGGTGCCATCCGGTACGGTGCAATGGAGATAGGAGAGGTACCCGGCAATAGTTCAATCTCGAACTCGATCTCCCTCTTCGGTGGTAACCCTGTTACTTCTTCAGGAAATACATCGGGATAGTCTTCCACTACTGGCACACTACTCAATTCTGGGAATTCGACTGTTACATCATGAACATGTGCCAAGAATGCTGCACAACCCTTGTTGATCATCTGTCCTGCACTCACCCATGAGATCACACAAGATGGAACTACTCTCCGATCGCCCACAAAAAAGAATTCTGTACCATCAGGTAAACTGAACTGTACTTTCTTTGTGAAACAATCCACTCGTGCTCTGTACTTGGCCAAACAATCCATACCCAAAATGACGTCTAATTCCCTGATATCCAATGGAACCAAGTCTACTTCAACCTCTGCAGTACCCATCTTTAAAATACAATTCAGATACACGTTGCTGCAAACCAGTTGTTCACCTAATGGAGTCAAAACCGCTACGGGTGGTTCTAGGGGTGACAACTTCCTATCTGCACTCCTAATTACTCTAGGACTGACAAAAGATCTATTCGCTCCAGGGTCTATTAATACTCTAGCAGGAATGGAAAAAACAGTAAGTGTACCTGTCACAACGTCAGGGTTGGCGCTTGCCTCCGTATCTACCAAAGTAAACAAACGCGCCTGCGGCCTTTGATGTGGTCGATACTGTGACCGACTCGTGGTCTCGCTACCAGATGGTCGTCCTGCTGGTAGTCTGCTCTGTGGTCTGAAAGATCCCTGTGAGCCCATATGACTCACACCAAACCTTTGTGCTACTGGCATCACTGGAGTTCTTGGCTGATATGTCATGGTTCGCGGTGTCTCTCCTCTAGGACACTCTCTCGCCATATGCCCAAACTGATTACAATTGAAACAGCGAGCAGGATGTGGACATGGTGGGAGGTGGAATTCTTTGCAATTCAGACACCTGGGATACGATGGTGGTTTACTGGAACTTAATGCTGACTGAGCTGGTTGTGCCTTAGTCACAAAGGAAGATGTTCCCTGTGATCGAGTCGGTGCAGTAAAGTAAGGAGTAAACCTCTTGTTTACAGGCCTCTTGTCAAATCTCCCACTATGTCTTGCAGAATCCCTCCCAGGGACAAATTCCCTCGGTCTACCAAACTGATTATTCTGTCCTCGAGCAATCGTTTCAGACTTAACAGCTTCCACCACTAACTTCTCAAAGTCTGTGCTTGTGTTTGGACCCATGATAGTCCGAATATTATGATTCAGACCCTGCTCGAATCGACTGGCAAAAATTCTCATATCTTGTTCCAATTCCGGTACAAAATGAGTTAGTGCCCGAAATTCCGTTTCATATTCAGCCACTGTCTTGTTCCCTTGTCGTAACATATAGAACTCAGACCGTTTATCATCCTGGAAATGTGGTGGGAAAAATCGTTCATCAAACTCATGTTCGAATTCCCCCCACGTGGGCTGTCCCCCATATCGATTCCTGATGGTACTCCACCAGGTGGCTGCATCTTGTTCCAGCAAACGAGTAGCCAAGATCGTCCTCTCTTCATCAGATACTCGCAGGTCTTGGGCAGTCAGCACAATTTTATCTTTCCACTTCCTGGCCACCATTGCATCGCTGGAGCCATAAAAACTTTCACAACCCAAATGTCTGGCTTCTTTCAGCAACTTTGACACCTGAATCGGTAATCTAGCACCCTGAACTTCCTGTGCTTCTTGTTGTACTTCAGGCCGATCTGGTACCTGTACCTGTGGCTGTGCAGCTGCAGTTTGCATCATTTGCATAGTTTGCTGCATCTGACCCAACGTCGTTTGTAGTGCTGCCAACACCTGTACTAAGCCGGAATCCTGAGCTGTAGGTGCTGCCTGTCCTGTCTGTGTCTGATGCGCTCCAACTGCTGGTCCATTAGCATCGGACCTCTCATCAACATCTGCTGCTTGCACTCGGCGTGCTGGTCTCCTAACCTTCTTCTTAGGTGCCATCAAATCACACTGAACACACAACCATAGTACAAGCCTAAAATCAACACCACTAATAACAACTAGACCCACTCTATGCTGGACAATGCACGTGCTGTGAGTGTGATGCGTTTGTAAAATATGCTAGTTCAAAATCAGTTTGCACATTCTGTACACACGAAACAACCATGCTCCGCTACCAACCCTGTGAGGACCCGTTCTTGGTAAATGGGAACCTCACAGCCGTGCAACCCCGATCGACCCAACGGGTGGATCAATCGGAACCACACAAGGCTTACTGTAAAAATCATTTTCCATTCTTGAAACTTTTCTTTGAAATTGAAGCATGGCACGTTATAATAAAAACTCGGCAAAATCAACAACGGAATTATTAACCGTCAGCGGAAGTCTTTTACACATATCAACCCACAATATAATTCTGTCACACATTTCACATAATATTTCACTGTCATACAAACTTTGCAGTATAAAATTTAAATTCCAGATTCGCACGCTTAGCATACATATGCACACGTCAAATGTATACCTACAACACAAATAATGCCGAGTGTCCAAAATGTGTGGAGTACAATGTCCAGCCCTACACGACCAACAATGGAATCGTAACCTGGGAGCTGAACTGCTAGTCTCTCAATTTAGCTCTAAGGAAAATAAAGCAAGGGGGGTGAGATCAAAGGACCTCAGTGGGAGTACCGCGTCATAAGCACAAACGTTGGAATAGAGGCAGTTACTAAATCAGTTTGTAAGCAAGTACGTAACACAATTGAGTCTCATGCTCATATATGCACATAACGAAATTCTCAATGCACAATGCACAATGCACAATGCACAATGACAAAAACATTATGCAATTGCAGAAAATCATCTTTCTGATACACGGCTAGTATGCCCAAAATCTACCAGGGTGGACACAAACCACTCCCGAATAATCCCCGCTAAAGGATCACCTGGAAGCCCATTGATGGTTTTAATTTAGCAGTTCAAAACCCCTACCATCAAGGTTGTCCGAAACTGAATGGAGAAATCAATTTATCAGATTCCATCTCAGTTTCGTAGATGTATGCATATAGCATCATGAGGACTGATAGTTTATAGTGCACTCGAGTAACCATTCATACAGATATATCCTCCATAACCCTCCAAGGTAAGCAACTGTCCCCTCAGCTGGGATCCCCATATACTTACCTAGCTTGATCAAGCATAGTTCGTCAATTCCAGTAAATTCCTAAGAAAATGCTTATACCACATTGTTTAGGAAAAACTTGTAATGCATGCTATGTATTTATACAATTCCACATTAGGCCAATCTCACATTTTTAACAAGTCTCCCTTGTGTTGCCACACACTCAGTTACAAGCTGCAATTCACTCAAGGCAACACAATGCACATCACACAACCATCATGCTTAGTTTTGAACATACACTTAATGCGTTCCAAAGTATGACAAGCATTCATATGAGTCTAACATGATTAATTGTCAGAGTACCAGCAATGCCTCTATTCAAATCAAACCATGCAATCCAATTTTAATTAAACAAACCAGTACGCATATGCAGATGAAACTTAAACTCCCACCTCTTGTCGCGCTGACGACGTACCAGCGATACCTTTGCCTTTCTCAGCTGCCGCAATACCACCTATACACATAAGGCAGTCAGAGAACCGTAAGCTACCCTGAGTTCAAGTGATCAGAAACTACAACTGAAATTGAAACCTAAAGGACCCTCTCACAATTACCACTCAACACTCCTCTGCAATTGAACAATTTAATGTCACTGCTCAAACTCATACCACTCGATAAACTCACAACCATTCCCCCTTAATCACAACTCTGACCAGTAAGCATTCACACATCATAATAACACTTAATGACAAAACCTGTATCCCTCAACTCACATTCCATACATACAGAACTTATCTCAAGTAACCAATACACCTAATTCATCAAGAACATTCAAATTCCACCCTCTGACACTGTTCACCCGAGAATTACACAAAACTTTCAGGGTGTTTCCAGCCACAATCACTCACTAAATTAACTCAGCAACATTACTAGCAACCTAAAGGAACTATCTTAGAAGCATGGAAACAAGAATTAAACCACTTACCAGTAAAATCTCAATTTTCGTCCAGAATGAAAACAGCTTTAGAAATCACCCCCACCCACCAAACTACCAGTGGAAATGTGTGTGAATTGGGCTAAATCCCAAGGTCTACCAAGTACAGAAATGTTAATTTCACAGCCCGTATCATCCCAAATGACTCGAATAAAATTTTGTGTGACAATACGGGTGTCTGGAATTTCGGTTAAGCAATTGGGCTTACGAATAGTGTTTGGGCTCGATGAACAGTATTTGGGATCGATGAATAGTAATCGACCCAAAAATTCATGGTCACTCAAAACGGGTCATAATCTGTCAAATTCCACTGACTCAATCCTCAATCTCGCATTCTATCGTACTCTCGATCCCATCTAGACACCCTAAAACACTCAAACACGCTAAGGACTTCCTAAGGCTGAGGCACCCAACCTAAAAATTTACGAATCGAATCTGCACTCTATCGTACGCTACTCTCAGAAGGGTGAGGTCTCACAGAAGCTGACGAACTAACTGATCTAGTATCGTAATTGGCTGTACGGGATAGGATAGGGCTTCAGCAACCTCGACTACTGGTTCTTCAAACACATGAACAGAGTCTCGTACATACTTTCTCAACATCGATATGTGAAACACGTTGTAAATTCTCTCCTTACTCGTAGGTAAGGCAAGTCGGTATGCAGCATGGCTGATCCTTTCGACAATATTATACGGACCAATGTAACGAGGTGCTAGCTTACCTCACTGCTGAATACGAAGTAGACCTTTCCATGACGCGACCTTCAAAAACATTTTGTCACCTGCCGAAAATTCAAGCTCCCTTCCTCGATTATCGATGTAATTTTTCTGCCGATCCTGTGTTGTCTTTAGCTATTGTCGAATCAAGTTCAATTGCTCCATTGCTTGATTAATAGATTCAGGATTGTCTAGGTGTCTCTCGCCCACTTCATTCTAGCAAATGGGTGTTCCTCAACATCTCCCATATAGTGCTTCATAAGGTCCCATACCGCTGCTTACATGAAAGCTATTATTGTAAGCAAATTCTGCCCATAGTAAGCATCACTCCCAACCGGTATGATGGTCTAGTACACTCGCACGTAGTATGTCTTTGATTGTCTGAATCTGTCATGACCCAGTGTGAGACCCAGCCCGTAGGAGGGGTCAGGTTACCCAATCCCACATCGGAAAGGAGCGGGGGAGGTCTTGGGTTTATATGTGTTGTGTGATGGTATCATTTGTAACAAGATGCATCTTTTGGACCCTGTGGTTAAAAGCCCGACTGAGCGTTGCAGTTGTGATCCATCACACACACATACACGTCCGGGCCCGTTGGGCCGAGGGTCCGGGGGGCCGGGTCGTGACACCCGGCCCACAAACTCTCTGCTCAGTGGGCCCGGATGTGTATGTGCACGTGATGGATTACAACTACAACGATCAGTTGGGCTTCTAACCACAGGGCCCAAAAGATGCATCTTATTACAAATGATACCATCACGCGGGCTGGGTCTCACAGAATCGTCCTCTCTGATTGACCATTGGTCTAGGGATGAGACGTTGTACTGAAATTTAATCTCGAACCCTGTGCATTCTGGAATTTCTCCCAAAATCGTGATGTAAAATAAAGGTCACAATCTGAAACGATGGAAACTGGCACTCTATACAATCGAACAATCTCTTCCAATTAACGAACAACCAATTTCTCAGGTGTATCTGTCACACGTACAGGAAGGACATGTGCAGATTTCGTCAATCGATCCACGATCACCCAAATGGCATCGTATCCTCGATATGATCTAGGAAAACCGGTCACAAAATCCATTGTGGAATGCTCCCACTTCCATTCTAGAATCAAAAGTGACTATAGTAAACCAGCGGGTCTTTGATGCTCGATCTTTACTTATTGACATACGAGGCATCGAGCAACGAACTCATCAATGTGACGCTTCATGTTCGGCCACCAGTATATTGCTCCTTTAAATCTCGATACATCTTTGTGCTACCAGGTACCAGGATGGACAGCGAATTTCAAACTATGCGCCTAAGATAAAATAAGATTACAACTATCAACATCTTGTGGAATACATACCCAGTTTCTGAAGACAAGAACTCCGTAATCTCGCATTCTGAAATTGCAAGCTATGGTATCAACACCATCAGATAGTTGCTTCTGAACCTCAGCCAATTTTGGATTTTTTGATTGTTGATTCCCGATTTTTTCAATCAAGGTAAGCGTGACTTCGATTCGCGCTAGCAACAAACTAGGAGAATCAGTGCCAAAATGCACACATTTAGCTTTCAAATCCAGAAACATAGGCATGTATTGTGTGACGACCCCAATTCCTAACTTTTATTATTTGCTCCGATTAAGGTTATCACCGCCGTGAAACCCAAATAGCCCAATTGAAATTTAGGAACTATCTGAATCTCACCAGGCTTACCATTAACTTTCGATTTTTAGCATGTTTATTTATAATTAATTTTTTTTAACAACGATTGGAGCATGATATTGGACAATTATTCTGGTAACATACGGAGTGAATAAAACATCAGCGGAAGTCTTTAGATTAAATCATTGGGTTCATAACACACAAGTCTCATAGGGATCCAAACAACCAGCAAGAAATCCTCCAAATATATTTTGAAAATAGCAAGAAAAAGAAGGATCTGAAAATAAACCAGAAAGTAGCCCAATCATTCATGTTATATGCACAAATAAACAAGGATCAAGTATGCAAATGTGATACGATATCGCCCCGCCGTGCAGCCTTGATCTCCCACACTGGTACCACGGGTAGTGGATGTACCTAAACCTGAAAAATAGTAAAAACAACGGTATGAGATTACATGAATCACAGTAGGGTCGCAGCATCATAAGATCTGCAGAAACTCTAAACACAAATCTCCCAATTCGCATTAGATCATTCCTAGACATCTAATGGGGATCACGCAATTCAAGAATCAATTAGAAAGGGGTTAGGGCCGAATCTATGGTTGAGGGAGGACTATAAACACTTCCGAAAGTATCAGAAGTACACAGGTAGGTGGAACTCATCAAATTGCTCTCGGCAATGAAGAAGAAAGGTCATCCCCTTCCACCTGTGTTGTCCAAGACTTACTGCACAAAGGATAAACGATTAACACACAAGCTATTCAGTAAGCCTAGTAAGTCGTCTTGTCACGCACAGACAAGTCTTCCCAAGCCACACACGGACTTGGGCATCCCAAACCACACAAGGATAAGGGCTTCTTGCCACACAAGGACAGGGTTCTGGCCACACAAGGACCAGACATCCAACGAGCTCTTGTTGAGGTTTCTCCACCCATACAACTCCCATACCAGTAAGAACCTCTCCTCTCCCTAGAAGCATCAGCGCTTACCCCGAATGGCCATCGAAAAAGGATCCTGACACACAAAAATGTATAAGCACACATAGACAAGTACAAAACATAATACCATAGCAGGGTATCCTCAATCATGTCAGAACACAATCAACATATTCAATTCACATAACATATGCAACTCAGGCATTCAAAACCTAACTCAAGGGTTCGATATAGCCTATGAGATTCACATCTCAAACCAAAGTTCATACTCTCACCCTATAATCAATTCGCATGCAATACAACAAGAGCAGGTATCAAAAATATCAAGAAAATTGTGACGACTCCAATTCCTAACTATTACTATTTGCTCCGATTAAGGTCACACCGCCGTGAAACCCAAATAAGCCTAAATGACACCTAAGACCTATCTGAATCTCACCAGGCTTATCATTAATTTCCAAATTTCAGCATGTTTATTTTAATGTTTAACAACAATTGGAGCATGATATTGGACACACATTCTGGTAACATACAGAGTAAATAAAACATCAGTGGAAGTCTTTAGATTAAATCATTGGGTTCATAACACACAAGTCCCATAGGGATCCAAACAATCAGTAAGAAATCCTCCAACATATTTCGGAAATAGCAAGCAAAGAAGGGATCTGAAAATAAACCAGAAAGTAGCCCAATCATTCATGTTATATAGACAAGTAAACAAGGATCAAGTATGCAAATGTGATGCGATATCGTCCCGCTGAATACAACAGTATGAGATTACAAGAATCTCAGTAGGGTTACAACATCATAAGATCTGCATAATACTTTAAACACAAATCTCCCAATTCACATTAGATCATTCCTAAACAACTAAAGGGGATCACGCAATTCATGAATCAATCAAAAAGAGGTTAGGGCCGAATCTATGGTTGAGGGAGGACTACAAACACTTCCGAAAGATCAGAAGTACACAGGTAGGTAGAACACATCAGATTACTCTCGGCAATGAAGAAGAAAGGCCATCCCCTTCCACCTGTGTTGTCCAAGGCTTACTGCACAAAGGGTAGATGGTTAACACACAAACTAATCAGTAAGCCTATTCATCTTGCCTCGCAAAGACAAGTTGTCTTGCCACACATGGACAAGTCTTCCCTAGCCACACATGGACAAGTCTTCCCTAGCCACACATGGACAAGTCTTCCCTAGCCACACACGGACTAGGGCATCCCAAACGTTGCAAGGATAAGGACTTCCTGCCTCGCAAGGAGAGGGTTCCGGCCTCGCAAGGACAAATATCCAGCGCGTGTATACTGGGTTTGCCGCCCATACAACTCCCAAACCAGTAAGAACCTCTCCTCTCTTTAGGAGCATCATCGCTTACCCCGAATGGCCACCGAAAAAGGATCCTGACACACAAACATGTACAAGCACACACAGGCAAGTACACAACATAATACCAAAACAGGGTATCCTCAATTATGTCAGAACACAATCAGCATATTCAATTCACATAACATATGCAACCCAGGCACTCAATACCTAACTCAGGGGTTCGATATAGCCTATGAGATCCATATCTCATTCCTAATTTCATACTCTCACCCTATAATCCAATCACATGCAATACAACAAGGGAAGGTACTAAAAACATCCAGAAAATAACAGGGGTCTCTGGAGAAACCGATGAGGCGTAGATCTTACCTCTCTTTTCTCTGAACAAGAAGCTACTCCTTTGCCTTTATTAGATAATTTTGAACCCACTATATTATCACCAGGCAAAGACGAAAACAAACTAAGCATGCATATTCAATAATCAATTGAATACCCTATTTCCTTACCAATACCACTCACCAAACCTATCAGAAACCAGTGATCAGATACTGCAGGTGCCTCCCCCTTGGATGTGTGATGTGATATCCAGGAACTTAACAAGATTCAACCTGAATTACCGTTCCAATTAACTGTGCAAATTTCGTCACCAATTTTCAACTTAACCTTAGACAAGAAAATATTTATGTCCAAACAAAAAAACATATATGGTTGGAAAGAGGATGAAAATATCTTTCCAACAAGCTATTATTTGTAGAGATTTTACAAACTATGAGAGAGTTATGCTATTTTGAAATTCAAGAAGATTTGGCGAAAACCTAATTTCGTCGCCAATTTTCAACTTATCTTCAGAGAAGAAAATACTAATCTCCTGAAAAAAAACGAATAATGGTTGGAAAGAAAATGAAGAGAGCTTTCCAACAAGCTATTATTTTTAGAGATATAACAAAAAATGAAAGAGTTATACTATTCTGAATTTCAAGAAGATTTGGCAGTGTCGCCGAATTTCAACTTAACCTTAGATAAAGAAATACTAACCTCCTAAAAAAAACGCAGAGATAGTTGGAATGAGGATGAAGAGAGATTTCCAGCAAGCTATTATTTGCAGGGATCCGAGGAACGATGAGAGAGTTATGCTGGTTTAAAGTTTCAGCAAATTTTGGCGACTATAGGGAGTTATAAGGTTTTAGGCTTATACGAATTTTGTATGTTTTCTATGAATGATTTTTGTGAGGTTGGCTTCCTATTTATAATGAATGGGTATAGAATTATGATTATTACTTTTAATCACTTTATCAAAATAAAATAATTTACCAGATAAATAAACTTTTTAATTATCTTCCCCTATTTTTAGGGATTTTAATCTCTAAGGAAATTATCTATCTATAAGGACTTAGATTAAAGGAAATTTAAAACAGAATTACATAATAAAAAATCTTACCAATTTCGTCCATCACACATCCTTTTTCTTTCAGGGGCAAAATCGTCTTTTCACCTTCGCTGGCTTCTGGACTTCTAAGACTCAAAATTCAAGGTCTCACATCCTCCCCTCCTTATAAGAATTTCGTCCTCGAAATTTTTAACATAAATACCTAATCAAACAGGTAAGGAAATTTTGCATGCATAGATTCCTCAGTCTCCCAAGACTGTTCCTCAATTTGGCCATTACGCCAAACAACTCGTACCATAGGCATGCTTTGACTGCGAAGCTGTCGAGTTGACCGATTTAGTATGGCAACTGGCTGTACGGAATAGGATAGGTCTTCAGCAACTTCAACTGGCGGTTCTTTAAGCACATGAGCAGGATCTCGTATATACTTTCTTAGCATTGAAATGTGAAATACGCTGTGAATTCTTTCCATATTTGAAGGTAGTGCAAGTCGGTATGCAACAGGGCCGATTCTTTCGACAATGTCATATGGACCAATGTAGCGAGGTGCTAGCTTACCTCGCTGCTGAAAACGAAGGACTCCTTTTCATGGGGCGACCTTCAAAAATACTTTGTCACCTACCGCAAATTCTAGCTCCCTTGAACGATTATCGGCGTAGCTTTTCTGTGAATCCTGGGCTGTTTTTAGCCTTTCTCGGATCAAGCTTAATTGTTCTGTTGCTTGGTCAATTAATTCCCGATTGTCTAGGCGTCTCTCGCCTACTTCATTCCAGCAAATGGGAGTTCTGCAACGTCTTCCGTATAGTGCTTCATAGGGTGCCATACCGATGCTTGCATGAAAACTATTGTTGTAAGCAAATTCTTCTAATGGCAGGCATCGATCCCAACCGGTTTGCTGATCTAATACACTCTCTCATAACATGTCTTCGAGTGTCTGAATCGTCCTTTCTGATTGACCATCGGTCTGGGGATGAAATGTTGTACTGAAATTCAATCTTAAACCCAGTGCATTCAGGAATTTCTCCCAAAATTGTGAAGTGAAACGAAGGTCACGATCTGAAACAATAGAAACTGGTACTCCATCCAATCAAAAAATCTCGTCCAAGTAACGAACTGCTAATTTTTTTGGTGTATCTGTCACACGTATAGGAAGAAAGTGTGCAGATTTCGTCAGTCGATCCACGATCACCCAAATGGCATTGTATCCTCTCTGAGATCTAGGCAAACTGGTCACAAAATCCATTGTGACGTGTGCTCCCACTTCCATTCTGGAATCGGAAGTGACTGAAGTAGACCAGCCGGTCTTTGATGTTCGATCTTTACTTGTTGACATACGAGGCATTGGGCAACGAATTCAGCAATATGACGTTTTATGTTTGGCCATCAATACTGCTCCTTCAAATCTCAGTACATCTTAGTGCTTCTAGGATGAATAGAAAACTTCGAACTATGCGCCTCTGATAGAATAAGGTTACGAATATCAACATTTTGTGGAACACATACCCGGTTTCTGAAGACTAGTACTTCGTCATCTTGTATTCTGAAATCATAAACTATGGCATGAACACCATCAACAAGTTGCTTCCGAATTTCAGTAAATTTTGGATCCTCTAATTGTTGATTCCGGATTTCTTCAATTAAGGTAGGTGCGACTTCGATTCGTGCCAACAACGAACCAGAGAAATCGGTGCCAAGATGCACACGATTAGTTTTCAATTCCAACATCATCGGTAGGTCATGGGTGTGCATGTAGGCCAAAACTGATGGGAAAGGAGGATGAAACTTTCAGCTCAGGGCATCAGCAACAACATTCTCCTTTCCAGGATGATATTTGATGATTAGATCATAGTCTTTAATCAGCTCCACCCATCTTCATTGTCTCATATTCAATTCTTTTTGCGTGAGGAGGTACTTCAGGCTTTTGTGGTCAGTGAAGATTCGGCACGTCTCGCCGTATAAGTAATGTCGTCGTATTTTTAAGGCAAATATCATTGCTGCAAGTTCCAAGTCATGTGTAGGGTAGTTTCTCTCATGTGGTCTCAATTGCCGGGAAGCGTAGGCAATGACTTTCCCATATTGCATCAATACGCATCCAAGTCCAGATTTTGATGCGTCGCTGTAAACCACATACTCCTTTCCGCAAATAGGTAGGGTAAGGATAGGTGCAGAAACTAACCGATTCTTTAGCTCTTCGAAACTTTGCTGGCATTTCTCGTTCTATACGAATGGCTCACCCTTGCGTGTCAGTTTTGTCAATGGTCCGGAAAGCGATGAAAAATTCTCCACAAAGCGACGGTAGTATCCTGCTAAGCCAAGGAAACTACGAACTTCGAACACACTTTGCGGAGGTTCCCAAGCAATCAAGGCTTTAATCTTCTTTGGATCAACCAACACACCTTGGGTGAAAACAATATGGCCAAGGAAACTAACTTCGCGTAACCATAATTCGCATTATGAGTACTTTGCGAACAACCGTTGATCCTTCAGGATTTTAAGCACAATTCTCAAGTGCATAGCATGATCCTCTTCCGATATTGAGTAAATCAGAATGTCGTCGATGAAGACTATAACAAATTTATCCAAGAATTTATGAAACACAAGATTCATCAAGTCCATAAACACAGCTGGTGCATTGGTCAAACCGAATGGCATAACCAGATATTCATAGTGGCCGTATCGCAATCTGAACATGGTCTTTGGAATATCAACATCACAAACACGCATTAGGACTAACCTCAGCATCAGTTAGGGTGAATAGCCTTGTTGGTCTTGGTTGTGCCTCACTCGTGGATCCGTTGGGTGGTTCTCCTGGTACGCGTGTTGGCGGTTTGGCGGGATTGGCATTCCCACCTCAGCCTGTGTTTGGTACTCCTATGATTCGCCTTGGTTTCGGGCATTCGTTCTGAATATGTCCCATCTCGCCATAGTTGTAACATCGCCGCTGCTGAAATTTCCACGAAGATCCACTGAAATTTGAACCAGAAAAGTTCTTCCGGTTGGTATTTCCATTGCCATTAATTTTCAGAGGATAAGTGCTTAAAGGATAGGGTCTCGTTCGTCAGTTGAACTTCGAATCTCGCCTATAGGATCTGCCACTAGTGGTTGCGGATGGCTTCTTGGCTTGCACGATCTTTCCAGCTTTAGTCGCGGCAACAATTAGTTCTTGCAAATTCTGCACCGGTGTTGTACCAACGATGGTTTTGAGTTTGGTACTCAACCCATCCTGAAATTGTCTCACAAACTGGTACAGTGTACGATCTTCTTCTGGTGCAAATCGGGACAACTCCCTTAACACTTTTTCATATTCCAGCACCGAACGGGTGCCTTGTTCAAGTTTGTAAAAAGCTTGTCACTGCTTGCTTTTATGGAATCTCGTATAAAATCTTTCGTCAAATTTGTACCGGAATTCTTCCAAAGTTGGCAAACAATCGTCGAATCGCAAGCTAACAGATGTCCATCATGCGAGGGCTCTCCCTCAAGTAAGAATGTAGCAATGGAAACCTTGTCATCATCCGAGATACGCAGGAATAAGGATACCCGGCATAAGGTGTCTATCCACTCATGAGCGGCTACGGCTTCGGCTAAACCTCTAAAATCTTTACATCCAAGTTGTCGAGCTTCCTTCAGCAATTTTGTAATCATAATGGGAAGTCTCTCTGCCTCCTTATGATGTGCCGTCTGTATAGGTTCAAGTGGAGGAATAGGTTCTTCCACTGGTGCAGGCGCAGGAGCATTCTGAAAATGCACCTCCATTCGCTGCTGATTTGCAGCAATTCCTTGCAATACATTTAAGATTTGTGCCATAACAAGGTCAATGACTGGTGTGGCTGGTGCCTCTGGTTGGTTTTCGAGCTCATCTTTCCCTTCCTGCTCAATTTGTGCATTTGGCTCCTCTTGCTCAACAGGTTGCTGTTCAGCCTGAATCTCAAACCTACCCCGTTGATCCCTTTGTTGCCTCGAGCGTGCCATACTGGTGGAGAGGCATGCACCGGACGATACGCATATGTTGGAAAAACAATATACAAATTTTCGGAAATCACATGCACACATGCAAAGGTATTCTCGAAAATTCCATCAACACTCCCATTATCATTCGGCAGTACACGTCATCATTCACATGCATATATATATTCGGTAATGACAAGAAACATAGCTAACAACCAATGAAACATATTAAGGCATACTAAACATAAGGACATACATGGACAAGCATCACATCAGATTATTATTCCCATCATTTAAATCTTACAAATCCATCCCATTTTAGCCTTAGTTCACTTTCAGTATTAGACCCTAAGTGAGTGAGTGTGTGCTCATGTCCTTACCTACAATCACCAAAATCAACAAATAAGTTAGCATATAACAAATTATATTCCCTAAACCATGCTCCGCTACCAAACCTGTGACGACCCCAATTCCTAACTATTAATATTTGCTCCGATTAAGGTCATCACCACTGTGAAACCCAAATAAGCCTAAATGACACCTAAGACCTATTTGAATCTCACCAGGTTTATCATTAACTTCCGAATTTGAGCATGTTTATTTTAATGTTTAACAACAATTGGAGCATGATATTGGACACACATTCTGGTAACATACGGAGTAAATAAAACATCAGCGGAAGTCTTTAGATTAAATCATTGGGTTCATAACACACAAGGCCCATAGGAATCCAAACAATCAGCAAGAAATCCTCCAACATATTTCGGAAATAGCAAGCAAAGGAAGGATCTGAAAATAAACCAGAAAGAGCCCAATCATTCATGTTATATGCGCAAGTAAACAAGGATCAAGTGTGCAAATGTGATGCGATATCGCCCCGCTGTGCAGCCTTGATCTCACACACTGGTACCATGGACAATGGATGTACCTAAGCCTAGATCTTAGTAGGGTCACAGCATCATAAGATCTGCAGAATACCCTAAACACAAATCGCCCAATTCACATTAGATCATTTCTAAACAACTAAAGGGGATCACGCAATTCAAGAATCAATCAAAAAGAGGTTAGGGCCGAATCTATGGTTGAGGGAGAACTACAAACACTTCCGAAAGATCAGAAGTACACAGGCAAGTAGAACTCATCAGATTACTCTCGACAATGAAGAAGAAAGGCCCTCCCCTTTCACCAGTGTTGTCCAAGGCTTACTGCACAAAAGGTAGATGGTTAACACACAAACTAATCAGTAAGCCTATTCATCTTTCCTCGCAAGGACAAGTCGTCTTGCCACACACGGACAAGTCTTCCCTAGCCACACACGGACTAGGGCATCCCAAACCTTGCTAGGACAGGGTTCCGGCCTCGAAAGGACAAATATCCAACGTGCGCATGCTGGGGTTTGCCGCCCACACAACTCCCAAACCAGTAAGAACCTCTCCTCTCCCTAGGAGCATCAGCGCTTACCCCGAATGACCACCGAAAAAGGATCCTGACACACAAACACATACAAGCACACACAGGCAAGTACACAACATAATACCAAAATAGGGTATCCTCAATCATGTCAGAACACAATCTGCATATTCAATTCACATAACATATGCAACCCAGGCACTCAATACCTAACTCAAGGGTTCGATATAGCCTATGAGATCCATATCTCATTCCGAATTTCATACTCTCACCCTATAATCCAATCGCATACAATACACAACAAGGGCAGGTAACAAAAACATCAAGAAAATATCAGGGGTCTCTGGACTAACCGATGAGGCGTAGATCTTACCTCTCTTGTCTCTGAACAAGAAGCTACTCCTTTTCCTTTATTAGATAATTCTGAACCACCTATATTATCACCAGGCAAAGACAAAAACAAACTAAGCAAGCATATGCAATAATCAACTTAATACCCTATTTACTTGCCAATATCACTCACCAAACCTATCAGAAACTAGTGATCAAATACTGCATGTGCCTCCCCCATGGATGTGTGATGTGATAGCCAGGAACTTAACAAGATTCAACCTGAATTACCCTTTCAATTAACTATGCAAATTTCGTCGCCAATTTTCAACTTAATCTTAGACAAGAAAATATTTACGTTCAAACAACAAAACATATATGGTTGGAAAGAGGATGAAAAGAAATTTCCAACAAGCTATTATTTGTAGGGATCTGACAAACTATGAGAGAGTTATAGTATTTTTAAATTCAAGAAAATTTGGCGAAAACCTAATTCTGCCGCCGATTTTCAACTTATCTTTAGAGAAAGAAATACTAACCTCCTGATGGAAAACGAATAATTTTTGGAAAGAGGATGAATATAACTTTCCAACAAGTTATTATTTGTAGAGATATAACAAACGATGACAGAGTTATGCTATTCTGAATTTCAAGAAGATTTGGCAGTGCCGTCAAATTTCAACTTAACCTTAGATAAAGAAATACTAACCTCCTTAAAAAACCAAAAATTGGTTGGAAAGAGGATGAAGATAGATTTCCAACAAGCTATTATTTGCAGGGATCTGATGAACGATGAGAGAGTTATGCTGGTTTAAATTTTCAGCAAATTTTAACTGCTATTTGGAGGTATAGGGTTTTAGACTTATACGAATTTTGTATATTTTCTATGAATGATTTTTGTGGAGTTGGCTTCCTATTTATAATGAATGGGTATAGAATTATGATTACTACTTTTAATCACTTTATCAAAACAAGATAATTTACTAGATAATTAAACTCTTTAATTATATTCCCCTATTTTTAGGGATTTTAATCTTTAAGGAAATTATCTATCTATAAGGACTTAGATTAAAGGAAATTTAAAACAGAATTAACTTCTAAACAATCTTACCAATTTTGGCCATCACACATCCTTTCCTTCAGGGGAAAAATCGTCTTTTCACCTGCACTGGCTTCTGGACTTCTAAGACTCAAAATTCGGGGTCTCACAAAAATAACAGGGGTCTCTGGAGAAACCGATGAGACGTAGATCCTACCTTTCTTGTCTCTAAAGAAGAAGCTACTCCTTTGCCTTTATTAGGTAATTCTAAACCACCTATATTATCACCAAGCAAAGACGAAAACAAACTAAGCATGCATATTCAATAATCAATTGAATACCTTATTTTCTTACCAATTCCACTCACCAAACCTATCAGAAACAAGTGATTAGATGCTGCAGGTGCCTCCCCCTTGGATGTGTGATGTGATAGCCAGGAAGTTAACAAGATTCAACCTGAATTTCCATTCCAATTAACTATGCAAATTTCGTCGCTAAAAGTAGGGCATAGGAAAATTTCGACTTTAAGCCTAGAGAAGTTTAAAAAAAGGAAATTCATGATCATTCATCATGAATAGATGCTAAGCAATCATAAGAACAAGCGAAACGACAACAGAAATCAACCGAAGATAAAAACTGTAGAAATCTAAAAACCTGATTCCGTCGCTGATTTTCAACTTAACCTGAGACAAGGAAATATTTACGTCCAAACAACGAAACATATATGGTTTGAAAGAAAATGAAAATAGCTTTCCAAAAACCTATTATTTGTAGGGATTCAACAAACTCTGAGAGAGTTATGATACATTGAAGTTCAAGAAGATTTGGCGAAAACCTAATTCCGCCGCCAATTTTCAACTTATCGTTAGAGAAAGAAATACTAACTTCCTGAAAAAAACCAAACATTGTTGGAAAGACGATGAAGATATCTTTCCCACAAGCTATTATTTACAGGAATCCGATGAACGATAAGAGAGTTATGCTGGTTTAAAGTTTCAGCGAATTTTGGCGGCTATAGGGAGTTGTAGGGTTTTAGGCTTATACGAATTTTGTATGTTTTCTTTGAATGATTTTTGTGAGGTTGGCTTCCTATTTATAATGAATGAGTATAGAATTATGATTACTACTTTTAAGATAATTAAAAATAAGATAATTACCAGATAATTAAATTCTTTAATTATCTTCCCCTATTCTTAGGGATTTTAATCTCTAAGGCAATTATATATCTATAAGGACTTAGGTTAAAGGGAATTTATGCCAGAATTAACTACCATACCACTCTTACCAATTTCGGCCATCACACATCTTTTTCTTTAGGGGCAAAATCATCTTTTCACCTGCACTGGCTTCTGGACTTCTAGGACTCAAAATTTGGGGTCTCACATTTTGGGTGTGCATGTAAGGCAAAACCGATGGAGAAGGAGGATGAAATTTTCGGTTTAAGGCATCAGCAACTACATTTTCTTTTCAAAGATGATATTCGATGATTAGATCGTACTCCTTAATCATCTCTACCCATCTTCATTGTCTCATGTTGTGAGAGACGTGCTCCACACCGTCCTCTCCCCATATCGGGTATTGTTATGCTCATAGGGTTCACAGTACACCCAGCCCACTGGTCTTTTGCACTGCTGCAGCATTGTGCTCACCCCTGGACTCGAACCCCCACCGTCCCACTTATGAGCCTTTTATTGTTTCTCAGAACACGCCTCTCACCAATTTGGCTGCAGCTGAATTGGTGAGAGGCGTGTTCTGAGAAACAATAAAAGGCTCATAAGTGGGACGGTGGGGGTTCGAGTCCAGGGGTGAGCACAATGCTGCAGTAGTGCAAAAGACCAGTGGGCTGGGTGTACTGTGAACCCTATGAGCATAACAATACCCGATATGGGGAGAGGACGATGCGGAGCACGTCTCTCACACATGTTCAATTGTTTCTGCATAAGGAGCTATTTCAAGCTTTTGTGGTTGGTGAAGATTCGGCATGTCTCACCATACAAATAGTGGTGCCATATTTTCAATACAAACACCACGGCTTCAAACTCCAAATCATGTGTAGGATAGTTCCATTTGTACGGTCAAAATTGTCAGGAGGCATAGGCAAAGACTTTCTCATCTTGCATCAATACGCATCCAAGTCCAGATTTCAACGCATCACTATAAACCACATACTCCTTTTGGCCAATAGGTAAAGTAAGGATAGGTGCAGAAACTAACCATTTTTTCAGTTCTTCGAAACTTCGATGGCACTTATCAGTCCACATGAATGGCTTGCCCTTGCGTGTCAGTCTCGTCAATGGTCCAGCCAGTGATTAAAAATTTTCCACGAAGCGACGGTAGTATCCAGCCAAGTCAAGAAAACTACAAACTTCAAACACAGTTCGCGGGGGTTCCCAAACAACTACGGCTTCAATCTTCTTCGGATCTACTAGGACACCTTGGGTAGAAACAACAAAGCCAAGGAAACCAACTTTGTGTAACCAGAATTCACATTTGGACTACTTTGCGATCAACTGCCAATCCCTCAAAATATTCAGCACAATCCGCAAGTGCTCAAAATGCTCCTCTTACGATTTTGAATAAATCAGAATATCGTCGATGAAGACTATCACAAATTTATCTAGGAACTCACGAAACACACGATTCATCAGGTCATAAAACACGGCTGGTGCATTGGTCAAACTGAATGGCATAACCAGGAATTCATAGTGGCTGTATCGCAATCTGAATGCGGTTTTGGTAATATCAACATCACAAATCCTTAATTGATGGTATCCCCATATAAAATCGATCTTGGAGAATATGGCTACACCCTGGAGCTGGTCGAACAAGTCATCGATGTGAGGCAAAGGGTACCTGTTCTCAACGATAACACAATTCAGCTACCAATAGTCAATGTACAATCGCAGCAAACCATCTTTCTTCTTCACAAACATTTTAGGTGCTTCCCAAGGTGACACACTGGGTCTGATGAAACCACGATCCTACAAATCTTCCAGTTGTGTTTTCAGTTTCTTCGTACGATACGGAGGAATGGAAATTGAATTCGTACCAGGCACTAATTCAATGTCAAATTCCACTTCCCTTGCTGGCAGTAAACCGGCTATGTCTTCTGGAATACATCCGGAAATTCATGAACCACTAGAACAGAATCCAGATCCGAGGACTCTTTAGAAACATCATATACGTGCGCGAGATACGCAGTACATCCCTTGTTGATCAATCGTTTTGCGTTGAGCCAGGAAATCATGCAAGTTGGAACAACTCGCCTTTCACCTTCAAAGCAATACTTGGCACCACCAGGAAAAGTGAACCATATACATTTGGTGAAACACTCCATACGGGATGATATTTCACCATATAGTCCATGCCTAAAATCACATCCAGTTCTCGGATGTTCAATGGGATCAAATCCACCTCAAGTATATTCTGACTCATACGTACAGCACAGCTGATGTAGACTAGATCATAAATCAGTTGTTCTCCCAAAGGAGTCGGAACTGGAATAGGAGGAGACAAGGGAGATAGAGGCTGATACATCCTAAGTGTTATCCTTGGACTTACAAATGACCTGTTTGCTTCGGGATCTAACTGTGAGGACCCGTTTCCCGGTAAATGGAAACCTCACCGCCGTGCAACCCCGATCGACCCAACGGGTGGATCAATCAAAATTACACAAGGCTTACTGTAAAATTATTTCCCAATCTTGAAACTTTCCTTTGAAATTGAAGCATGGCACGTTATTATAACAACTCGGCAAAATCAACAACGGAATTATTAACCGTCAGCGGAAGTCTTTTACACATATCAACCAACGATATAATTCTGTCAAACATTTCACATAATATCGCACTGTCATATAAACTTTGCAGTATAAAATTTAAATTCCAGATTCACACGTTTAGCATACATATGCACACGTCAAATGTATACCGACAACACAAATAATGCCGAGTGTCCAAAATGTGTGGAGTACAATGTCCAGCCCTACGACCAACAATGGAATCGTAACCTGGAAGCTGAACTGCTAGCTCTCAATTTAGCCCTGAGGAAAATAAAGCAGGGGGGTGAGATCAAAGGACCTCAGTGGGAGTACCGCGTCATAAGCACAAACGTTGGAATAGAGGCAGTTACTAATTCAGTTTGTAAAGCAAGTACGTAACACAATTGAGTCTCATGCTCATATATGCACATAACGAAATTCACAATGCACAATGCACAATGACCAAAACATTATGCAATTGCAAAAAATCATCTTTCTGATACACGGCTAGTATGCCCAAACCTACCGGGGCAGACACAAACCACTCCCGAATAATCCCCGCTAAAGGATCACCTGGAAGCCCATTGATGGTTTTAATTTAGCAGTTCAAAACCCCTACCATCAAGGTTGTCCGAAACTGAATGGAGGAAATCAAATTATCAGATTCCATCTCAGTTTCGTAGATGTATGCATACAGCATCATGAGGACTGATAGTTTATAGTGCACTCAACCATTCATACAGATATATCCTCCATAACCCTCCAAGGTAAGCAACTGTCCCCTCAGCTGGGATCCCCATATACTTACCTAGTTTGATCAAGCATAGTTCGTCAATTCCAGTAAATTCCTAAGAATCGTTTAGGGAAAACTTGTAATGCATGCTATGTATTTATCCAGTTCCACATTAGGCCAATCTCACGTTTTTAACAAGTCTCCCTTGTGTTGCCACACACTCAGTTACAAGCAGCAATCCACTCATGGCAACACAATGCACAACACACAGCCATCATGCTTAGTTTTGAACATATATTTAATGCGTTCCAAAGCATGACAAACATTCATATGAGTCTAACATGATTAGTTATCAGAGTACCAGCAATGCCTCTATTCAAATCAAACCATGCAATCCAATTTTAATTAAACAAATCAACCAGTACGCGTATGCAGATGAAACTTAAACTCCCACCTCTTGTCGCGCTGACGATGTACCAGCGATACCTTTGCCTTTCTCAGTTGCCGCAATACCACCTATACACATAAGACAATCAGAGAACCGTAAGCTACCCTAAGTTCAAGTGATCAGACACTACAACTGAATTTGAAACCTAAAAGACCCTCTCACAATTACCACTCAACACTCCTCTGCAATTGAACAATTTAATGTCACTGCTCAAACTCATACCACTCCATAAACTCACAACCATTCCCCCTTAATGACAACTCTGACCAGCAAGCATTCACACATCACAATAACAGTTAATGACAAAACCTGTATCCCTCAACTCATATTCCATACATACAGAACTTATCTCATGCAACCAATACACCTAATTCATCAAGAACATTCAAATTCCACCCTCTGACACTGTTCACCCGAGAATTACACAAAACTTTCAGGGTGTTTCCAGACACAATCACTCACTAAATTAACTCAGCAACATTACTAGCAACCTAAAGGAACTATCTTAGAAGCATGGAAACAAGAATTAAACCACTTACCAGTAAAATCTCAATTTTCGTCCAGAATGAAAACAGCTCTAGAAATCACCCCCACCCACCAAACTACCAGTGGAAATGTGTGGAAAACACTAGGGAAGTGTTAGGGTATGATCCCCTAACAATTTCTGAGGTAAAAATGAGTTGAAGGTGAATGTTGGTGCTCTTGGATGGTGAAGAGAAGAGAAAAACGGGGAAAGGAATTTAGGGCAGATGAAATGAATGGTCTGCTGTGTTTAATGCACAATTGGCAAGACTTAAGTGTAACTAATGGGTTATACATGGGCTGACACAAGTGTAACTAATGGGTTAGCAAGTACATGGGCTGACACAAGTGTAACTAATGGGTTAGCAAGTACATGGGCTGACACAAGTGTAACTAATGGGTTAGCAAGTACATGGGCTGACACAATTAATCAATTGGGCTTATGAATAGTATTTGGGGTCGATGAATAGTAATTGACCCAAAAATTCATGGTCACTCAAAACGGGTCATAATCTGTCAAATTCCAATTTCCACTGACTCAATCCTCAATCACGCTTCTAACGTACTCTCGATCACACCTAGACACCCTAAAGCACTCAAACACGCTAAGGACTCCCTAAGGCTGACGCACCCAACGAAAAAAAATTTACGAATCAAATCTGCAATCTATTGTAAGTTACTCTCAGAAGGGTGAGGTCTCACACTAACAATACTTTAGCATTTTGAGAAAAGACTGAAATAGTACCCATCACCACATCAGAACCAGCCTCGGCATCAGTTAAGGTGAATAGCCTCGTTGGTCTTGGTTGTGCCTCACTTGTGGATCCGTTGGGTGGTTCCCCTGGTGCGTGTGATGGTGGTTTGGTGGGGTTGGCATACCCACCTCAGTTGACATTTGGTGCTCCTGTGATACGTCTTGGTTTCGGGCATTCCCTCTGAATATGCCCCATCTCGCCACAATTATAACATCGACGTTGCTGAGAATTCCGTGTACATCCATTGGAATTCAGACCAAAAATATTCATCTTATGTTACGTCCATTGCCATTGATTTTTGGAGGATAGGACCTTAAAGGAGATAGGGTCCCGTACACCGATTGAACTTTGACTATTGCCTGAAGGATCCGCCGCCAGTTACTGCGGATGGCTTCCTAGTTTGTACGATCTTCTCGACTTCAGTAGTGGCAATAATTAATTCTTGCAAATTCTGCACCGGTGTCATACCAACGATGGTTTTGAGCTCGGTTTTCAACCCATTCTGAAATCGTCTCGCAAGCTGATACGGTGAACGATCCTCCTCTGATGCAAATTGGGACAACTCCCTCAATGCCTTCTCGTATTCCAGCACCAAACGGGTGCCCTGTTCAAGATTGTAGAAAACTTCTGGCTGCTCTCTTTTATGAAATCTTGTTTAGAACCTCTCGTCGAACTCATACCAAAATTCCTCTCAGGTAGGCAAACGATCATAAATCACAAACTCACAGATGTCCACCACGCTAGGGCTTCTCCCTCAAGTAGGAAACTAGCGATGGCAACCTTGTCATCAATAGTGATACGCAAAAACAAGGACACTCGGCATAAAATGTCTATCCATTCACGATGAAGCACTGAAATCTTTACATCCCAATTGACGAGCTTCCTTCAATAGCTTCATAATAATGATGGGGAGTCACTCAGTTTCCTTAGGGTGAGCTGGCTGTACAGGTTTAAGTGGAGGAATAGGATCTTCCACGAGCGCGGGTGCAGGAGCATTCTGAAATTATGTCTCCATACACTGCTGGTTCACAGCGATCTTTTTTAATACGTTCAAAATTTATGCCATCACAGGATCGAAGACTGCTGCCTCAGGTTGGTTTTCAAGCTGAACTTTCCCTCCCTGCTCATTCTGTGTATTCAGGGCCGATTTTATCAAAATAGTAGGGAGGACACAAAACACTTCGTAGGCAACCATCACAAGATAGAAAACAGAAGCACATAGGCAGCTTAATTTACTATATGATTTGCAAAACCAAACAATTATCCCCCATTGCCTACGTTGTCCAAGACTGTGCTGCAAAAAGGAAAATAGTTAGCAAATAATTTACAGAAACCCTTCTTATATCCCTATGTCCAGACTCGAATTGGCATAAGGGGCATCCTGCCACACAAGGATAGGGCATCCTGCTAAACATCCCGGGCTCGATACCAGACAATATGCAGGGCATCCCACGTCCAAACTCGAATTGGCATAAGAGCATCTAGTGTGCACTTGCTAGGAAACACAAGAACCATATAACTCCTAGTCAGTAAGCACCTCCCCTCTACCTCAGGAGCATCAATACTTACCCTGCATGACCATCGAAAAGAGGATCCTGACACTTTTACGCACATATACACATATACATGCATATAGGAACACAACAGGGTATCCTCAATCAAATCACAATATAATGCACAAAAAAATACACAATGAACCAATCTGATATAGTGCAATACTAAACCTTACATAGTTATAAAATTACCAAGGAACCAATACCACAATCCGCAAGCATGCATACACTATTAAACAAACTAAAGTTAAAGAAATAAGCAGGGTGATTCCCGAAGAAACCAATGAGGTATAGATCCTACCTCTCACGCGTTTGAACAAGAAGCTACTCCTTTGTCTTTATCATAAGGATCAGAAACACCTAAACAATTATAAGGAAAAGACAACACAAAAACTAAGCATGCAACACAAAAATAGAGAAACAAAGGACAACCTATGGTCCCTACCAATCTTACTCACCAAAACCAACGATCGGATGCAACAGTAACCTCCTATGAATGTGTGAAGTGATGACCAAGAATCCAACAAATTTCAACCCTATTATCCAATCCCTTAATAGTGTATAACTCGGCAACACTTTGGGTTTTAAGAGGCAATCATGATTTTCAAGAATAACAAGGAAGAAGGTTGCAATTTTGTAAAATTAAAAGGAGAATAGGTATTAGATGTTCATATAAACAAGAGGAACAAGATTCAGAATTATCTGATGAAAAAGTACAAAAATTGGCACCCACATATGGAAGGAAAACTCGACATGAATTTAATTAAAAACAACTGGCCTTCTGAATGTGAATTCAAGCAAGAAAGATGCCGCATGGAAAGAAGAATCCAACAAGCTATCACACACAATGATCTAGTGAAAGAGGAGGAATTTCGGCAATTTTGATAGTGAAGGTATAGGTATCCGCCACAAAAGGAAGAAAAGGGAATAGTACTTTTGTTTCTGAAGAAATAAAAGAGAGAATGAGAGTGTGAGGAATGGAGTGGCCGACCTATGCTTATTTAGGTACTCAAAGGACAAGTTTTCCCTACTTTTAAGCTTAAAGGATAAGATAATTTCACTTAAAGATAATTCCTCAATACTAGAAGATAATTCCTCTAAAAGATAATTCCTCAATACTAGAAGAAAATTGCTCAATATTTAGGATAATGGGGATAAAAGATAATTATCAACATTACTTTGGATAATTAGGCTTAAAAGAGAACTCCTAAATACTTTTAGGATAATGAAGAATTATCTAATACTGTGGATAATAGGGATTTAAACTAAGGATAATTAACACAAAAATACCTAAATAAATCAAAATACCTGAATAAATCATAAAAAAATCAGAAATAAAACCTTTAAGGGCCATCACATATTCACTTATCGGGGGTAAAATGGTCATTTCTATTGCATTGATCCCTATGTGCCAGTTTTGACACACGAATTTCTAGGATATGTAACAGAAATCATAAACATAAAACAAAATTAAATTACAAATGCAAATCCTGTATCAAACTCAGTATAAATCTACAAAAAAAAAGTAACTGTAATCAAATGTCAAAGTCAATACTCATTCTCAAGTAGTGATGAATCAAGACAATAATTATATGATGCTTCATTCTTAAAAACATAGCTGGATAATCGGCTAGCAAAATACCCACTTGCACCCGGGCCAAGGGCATACAAGGCCCACTAGTGTATCTTTTATCGTTTTATGAAAACATAGCCCACACTAACATTCCAGAAGGCTAAGGTCAACCCATGTTGACCATCTCACTTTAGCATTAAATCCCTTTTGCTAAAAAAGGTACCAAAAGAGTCAAACTCGTGATCCGTCAACCATTAATCTCGATTTATCATTGCTAGTGTACTGAATACTCATATATCACCAAAATGATGTATAAAACTGTTATAGGTTAATCAAACTCAAAAAAAGTCTCAATAGTCAAGAGTAGATAAAACCACTAAGACATCCATATGTCTGAAACCAAGTGTATTCATGTGCACAATATCAATCAAACATCCTTGTGTCTTAATATATATGCATCCTTGTGCACAACTAAAATCTCGTGCACCTCTGTACATATAACAAAACCTGCATCTTTGTGAAAAAATATAATAGTACAATGTATATTTTTCAGCCAATCGAAGTCACAATATAAATATTTATAAACCAATAACTGTAAATTCTTTAAACAATTCACCACTACTTAATGAAAGCAATAAATCTCAATCAATTTATTTTAAAAGCTAAAATAGGAGAAAGTGTAAGTCCCCCTCTTACCTATATGTAAAAACCAACCAAAAGACAACCAAGCACGGTATATAGTCCGTGAATCCACAAAACAGCAACACAAGACACAATATAGGTCTAATGCCTACATATATCATACCAAGCGTACAATCATCAAATATACCAATCAAACCAACAACAAATAGGGTAGGTACTCAAATGTACCATGGCACATAAATCGATGTAAAAATAATATTTTTCTAAAACTTATTTCAGAATTAGAAAATAGATCAATTAAGTCTCAAAATTTTTTTTTATTAATATAGTATTATTTTAAAAAATTATTAGTTACTATTTACAACCAAAATACATTTTTCTATAAAACAAAATTAAAAGCTTATAACATGGAAATCAAATGTCAGATTAGAAAACCGATCACGCCATCGCATTCAGAATGTTGAAATTAAGTAACAGAATTAAAACGGGCATTTCAGGTTTCAAGTGGTGCATGACTGGACAGTGGTGGTGTGAGGACCCGTTCCCGGTAAATGGGAACCTCACCGCCGTGCAACCCCGATCGACCCAACGGGTGGATCAATCGGAACCACACAAGGCTTACTGTAAAAATCATTTCCCATTCTTGAAACTTTTCTTCGAAATTGAAGCATGGCACGTTATAATAAAAACTCGGCAAAATCAACAACGGAATTATTAACCGTCAGCGGAAGTCTTTTACACATATCAACCCACGATATAATTCTGTCACACATTTCACATAATATCTCACTGTCATATAAACTTTGCAGTATAAAATTTAAATTCCAGATTCACACGTTTAGCATACATATGCACACGTCAAATGTATACCTACAACACAAATAATGTCGAGTGTCCAAAATGTGCTGAGTACAATGTCCAGCCCTACGACCAACAATGGAATCGTAACCTGGGAGCTGAACTGCTAGTCTCTCAATTTAGCCCTGAGGAAAATAAAGCAAGGGGGGGTGAGATCAAAGGACCTCAGTGGGAGTACCGCGTCATAAGCACAAACGTTGGAATAGAGGCAGTTACTAAATCAGTTTGTAAAGCAAGTACGTAACACAATTGAGTCTCATGCTCATATATGCACATAACGAAATTCACAATGCACAATGCACAATGCACAATGCACGATGCGCGATGACCAAAACATTATGCAATTGCAGAAAATCATCTTTCTGATACACGGCTAGTATGCCCAAAATCTACCGGGGCGGACACAAACCACTCCCGAATAATCCCCGCTAAAGGATCACCTGGAAGCCAATTGATGGTTTTAATTTAGCAGTTCAAAACCCCTACCATCAAGGTTGTCCGAAACTGAATGGAGGAAATCAAATTATCAGATTCCATCTCAGTTTCGTAGATGTGTATGCATACAGCATCATGAGGACTGATAGTTTATAGTGCACTCGAGTAACCATTCATACAGATATATCCTCCATAACCCTCCAAGGTAAGCAACTGTCCCCTCAGCTGGGATCCCCATATACTTACCTAGCTTGATCAAGCATAGTTCGTCAATTCCAGTAAATTCCTAAGAAAATACTTATACCACATTGTTTAGGAAAAACTTGTAATGCATGCTATGTATTTATACAATTCCACATTAGGCCAATCTCACATTTTTAACAAGTCTCCCTTGTGTTGCCACACACTCAGTTACAAGCAGCAATTCACTCAAGGCAACACAATGCACATCACACAACCATCATGCTTAGTTTTGAACATACATTTAATGCGTTCCAAAGTATGACAAGCATTCATATGAGTCTAACATGATTAGTTATCAGAGTACCAGCAATGCCTCTATTCAAATCAAACCATGCAATCCAATTTTAATTAAACAAATCAACCAGTACGCATGTGCAGATGAAACTTAAACTCTCACCTCTTGTCGCGCTGACGACGTACCAGCGATACCTTTGCCTTTCTTAGCTGCCGCAATACCACCTATACACATAAGGCAATCAGAGAACCGTAAGCTACTCTGAGTTCAAGTGATCAGAAACTACAACTGAAATTGAAACCTAAAGGACCCTCTCACAATTACCACTCAACACTCCTCTGCAATTGAACAATTTAATGTCACTGCTCAAACTCATATCACTCCATAAACTCACAACCATTCCACCATAATCACAACTCTGACCAGCAAGCATTCACACATCACAATAACACTTAATGACAAAACCTGTATCCCTCAACTCACATTCCATACATACAGAACTTATCTCAAGCAACCAATACACCTAATTCATCAAGAACATTCAAATTCCACCCTCTGACACTGTTCACCTGAGAATTACACAAAACTTTCAGGGTGTTTCCAGACACAATCACTCACTAAATTAACTCAGCAACATTACTAGCAACCTAAAGGAACTATCTTAGAAGCATGGAAACAAGAATTAAACCACTTACCAGTAAAATCTCAATTTTCGTCCAGAATGAAAACAGCTTTAGAAATCACCCCCACCCACCAAACTACCAGTGGAAATGTGTGGAAAACACTAGGGAAGTGTTAGGGTATGATCCCCTAACGATTTCTGAGGGAAAACTGAGTTGAAGGTGAATGTTGGTACTCTTGGATGGTGAAGAGAAAAGAAAAACGGGAAAGGCATTTAGGGCAGATGAAATGAATGGTTTGCTGGGTTTAATGCACAAATGGCAAGACTTAAGTGTAACTAATGGGTTAACTAGTACATGGGCTGAGTTTAATGCACAAATGGCAAGACTTAAGTGTAACTAATGGGTTAGTACATGGGCTGACACAATGGATTGGGGCTGAGACTGAATTGGGCTAAATCCCAAGGTCTGCCAAGTACAGAAACGCTAATTTCACAGCCCGTATCATCCCAAATGACCCGAATAAAATTTTGTGTGACAATACGGGTGTCTGGAATTTCGGTTAAGCAATTGGGCTTATGAATAGTGTTTGGGCTCGATGAACAGTATTTGGGCTCGATGAATAGTAATCGACCCAAAAATTCATGGTCACTCAAAACGGGTCATAATCTATCGAATTCCACTGACTCAATCCTCAATCTCGCATTCTATCGTACTCTCGATCACATCTAGACACCCTAAAACACTCAAACACGCTAAGGACTCCCTAAGGCTGAGGCACCCAACATAAAAATTTGCGAATCGAATCTGCACTCTATCGTACACTACTCTCAGAAGGGTGAGGTCTCACAGGTGGCGTATGTGGCTTATGGCAGCGATAACAAGCAATGTTATTTTTTTTTTGTTTTGAGAATGAAGAGTATCCCAGTCGATAACCAGACTAATCTCTCCCGTAGCTCGACCACCGGACTCACTTCACAGGCATTTAGCCTGCAGCCATGAGTGGTACGGTACAGCATCCACCTCTTTGTGTGGGACCACTACCAACAGTGCACTTTCCATACCTCGCAGTTTTCCAGGATCGAACCCGGTACCTTGAGTTAAGGGAACGCAGTATGCTGTAGACCACTGCGCCAACGCCTCGTTGGTAATAACAAGCAATGTTAGCAATGTTTTCTCTCCAATCACCTCAAACCTCAATGAAAATACACGTTCTTTATGTTAAAATGAAGCTAATGATTAGTGAACTCAAATCTGAAGTTAGTTTAGAAAGAACATCACTGAAATGGTTGAAATATAGTTTTGTCTAAATGGAAAAACCCATGCATGCGCAGGCTTCCTCTGGTCACGTTTGGTCTCCGATCGGGATTAGTCTTGTGGGAAAGAATCTTGCAGAAAAAAGGAATCTTTTGGGACTAACAGTGTCACGATTGGAGGCTAGAGGAGAGAGCTACACCTTCTTGACCAGAGAAGACAAATGTGGATGGGAGAGAGAAAGCAAGAGGAGGAAGAACAAAGAAAAAGAAAAAAGGAAAAGAAATTTTGGTTAGCCTATAGCTAAAATGACATCATTTTGGTGCCTGCCACATAATTTTTAATTTTAAATTATTTCAATAATTTTAAAGAATATCTTTGAATTTTAAAAATTCATAATAAATACAATACAAGGCCAAAAATTATAAGCATTTCACCAAAAATCTAGAGAAATCATATCTTTCAAATAATCAAAAATCATATTTTTATAAATAGCAGATATTTAACTAAAAAATATTATTTAAAATAATATAAAAATAATATTTTAAAGTTATGAAAAATCAAATCATACTATATATTCCTTTAAAATGTACTCCAAAATACTTTTGTACAACCAACAACCACAAATTCAATCCGAACCATAAAACACAAAATAAGAAAAATTACCAAATTACCCTCATACATATACATACTCATGGCACTAAAAACCAAGGATTTACAAAACAAGTAATTTTTCTAATATATATTTTTTATCTAAAATTACAAAAGTTATGTAAAGATATTCAATACTTCATTTATTGTCTCAATATGATATCTATTCAAATGAATATCTTTGAAACTTGACAGTTTTTTTTTAGACTTAAGAAAAATATAGTGTATCTTTTATTATTATATTGGTTTCTCTAGATAAAATAAATATTTGCTATTTTAGAGCCCTCAATTAATTTTTCACTACTACGTATCGTATATGCATTGGGTTTTTCAATATTCAAATAAGAAAAATATCTCTTATCTCTCAATATTGTATGCATTGTGGCATTGTCAACCAAGCATATTTCCATTATGTTCATTTTAGATATATCCATCCCGGTATTTATTCACTTTAATTTAATGGATATTTTATAAATAGTCCTATAATAAGCCTAATGGGTTTTTGAGTTACCAACGGACCATTCAGGTATATTTATATATATATATATAGTTAACTAAACATATAATTAATAAATTTTAATATTTTTTCTAAATAATAATGTCATGCCCCGTACCCTACAGTAGGGGTGAATACCTCTACTATGGAATCCTAAAAATAATAATTATTATGCTACCCTCAGAATTCCGTAAGGCTAGCAAAACAAACGGTAGAAATACATAGTGGAATAAAATATAAATATAAGGTAAGTTCGGATCATAAACAAATTTCTTTTAAAACCTGTTTCAGCTCCAAATATTTCACAATATTAAATCTATATTAAAACCTGTTCAATTATGAGTTTTATATCCTATGAACTAAGAGATTAAGTGAATTTATGGATCATGATCTGTATAAGTGTTGAAACACGTACACTGAACCTTAAAGTGGGACCCAATTGTGTGCTGCCAGAATAAGGTGGGTGGACTAACCTTAAATATTTTCGTCAATCGTTTATGCTTCATATTTGCATTTTCATACCAAATGTCTGACCTGTCATAAACATGATTTCATTGATGGAAACCTTTCCATCATGACATTTCTTTTGAACTAATGACTTCTTTGCTTTGATTTTAATATGCAAAGAATTATGAAAAAATCTAAATATTCTATGAATAATTATATGGTGAATACAGTCATCAGTACCCTTCTATATGCAAACTCCAAAGGATTTCAGCTCTTCTGTACGCAGGTTGATGAGTGTGATGAATTAATATCTTACATGATACTTATTATTGGTAGTATTGGCCTGAACGTCAGATTATGAGAGAACTTGCCAGTTTGAGTTTGGGATTGAGCTTGTGGAGTAACCACCACCACTCCCCTAGCAACGTCAACGTGTTATATAACCAATCCCTTCCAAAGAAAACGACTAATGGTCTTCCTCAATATCATGACAGTGGGTTTGATGGAAGCAATCCTTGTCAATAACATAATCCACCACTAATATATTATTTGAATCCCATTAAGCATAGAAACAACTAATAAATGTTATATATGTAAATTGTGAAAGTATTGTTGCTATTGATTGAGTAAATGAGATTCTATCCATTTGTGCATTGTGATATTTCTTGTGTTTTTATTACTTCTATTGTGAAATATTTGAGTTTGAAATAGTTGAACCAGTCTTACTCACTTATTTAAAATTATAAGAACGAATTCAGGGTACACTCACCTGGTTTGCCATACCAGGTTTTTCTCAAGATATCAGAAAGTGAGGCTAGAGAGTGAGGTCTTTACAAGAAGAGATACGACCATTTTGCTGATCTAGGTATACATAAAACCCTTACTGCCATGAAACCCAAATAAACCCGAACCAGAACCTATCTAAATCTCACAATGCTTATCCATCCAATTTTGATTTTAGCATGTTAATTCCTTTAAGATTTTAAAGTTTGGAGCATGATATTGGACAAATATTCTGGTATCATACGAAGTGGATAAAACATTAGCGGAAGTCTTTAAATTTAATCGATGAATCCATAAAACATAAGTTCCATAGGGATCCAAATATCTAGCAAAACATAGTTCGGAAACAACAAACAAAGGAGGAAACTTGAGAAATTAGAAAAATAGTCCAATCAATAATCATACTGTATGCGCAAGCAACCAAGGAGACAAAATATTCAAATGTAATATGATATCGCCCCGCCGTGTAGCCTTGATTCTCACACACTGGTACCACGAACACCAAATGTACCTATGCCTGAAAAATTGGTGAAAACAACAGAATGAGATTATAAAAATCTCAGTAGAGTCACAGCATCATATGATCTACAAAAATTTTAAACAAACATCTCCCAAACAACATCATATCATCCCTACACATCCAAGGGTATCACGTAATTCAAGAATCAATCAAAGGTTAGGGCCGAAACTAAGGCTGAGGGTTGTCTGCAAACACTTTTGAGAATCAGAAATACACAGGCAGGTAAATCATCAATCAATCTCATCAATAGAAAAGGCCATCCCCTTCCACCTACGTTGTCCAAGGCTTCGCTGCAAAAAGGTTAAAAGGGTTAGCACACAAGCTAATCAGCAAGCCTATTCATCCAACCACACAAGGACATGGCATCCAAGCCACACAAGGAAAAAGGCATCCAAGCCACACAAGGACAAGGGCATCCAAACCACACAAGGACAAGGGCATCCAAACCACACAAGGATAATGGCATCCAGACCACACAAGGATAAGGGCATCTTGCCACACAAGGACAAGGTGTTTAGCCACCACACAAGGACCAGGCATCCAGTGTGCACATGCTAGGGATTGCCAGCCATACGACTCCCATACCAGTAAGAACCTCTCCTCTCCGCAGGAGCAACAATTTTTACCCCAAATGGCCACCGGAAAAGGATCCTGACACACAAACACGTACAAACACACACAGGCAAGTACATAACACAACACCACAAGAGGGCATTCTCAATCATGTCAGAACTCAATCATCATATTCAGTACACACAACACATACAAGATAGGAACTCATAACCTACTTAAGGGTTCGATATAGCCTAGAGGATCACATTTTGATCCGCAATTCAAGCATACTCACTACAACATATACGCATACACTTATCATACATGTAGGTACCAAAATTAACAAGCAAACAACAAGGATCTCTGAAGAAACCGATAATGCATAGATCCTACCTCTCTTGTCTCTGAACAAGAAGCTATTCCTTTGCCTTTATTCAAGGGATCCAAACCACCTAAAACATCATAAGGCAAAGACAAAACCAAACTAAGCATGCATACTAAATAACCAATTGAATACCATATTTCCTGACCAATTCCACTCACCAAACCTATCAGAAACTAGTGATCAGATGTCGTAGGTGCCTCCCCTTTGGATGTGTGAAGCGATAGCCAAGAACTTAACAAGATTTAACCTGAATTACCATCCCAATTAACTATGCAAATTTCGGCACTAAGAATAGTGCACAAGACAAATTGCGATTTCATACATACAAGGTAATAGGGTTGTGATTTCATACATACAAGGTAATAGGGTTGTGATTTCATACATACAAGGTAATAGGGTTGTGATTTCATGTTAACAAGGAAGGATTAGGTGTTTGTAACATGTACAACCAAAAGAAACAATATCAGAATCCAATAGGTTAATCTATTGATCAAGATAGGCAGCAAATAGGGCAAAGGTAGGGTATGCCGATTTCAAGTATAGGGAAGATTTAAGGGATGAATTCATGATTTTACATCATGAAAGGATGCTAAAAAATCATATGAACAAGAGGAACAACAACAGAAATCAATTGAAGGTAGAATCACAAAATTTTGAAACCTAACTCCGCCGAATTAAGACCTAAATTAAGACATAGAAAACTAACCTCCAGAAAAAAAAACTCAAGATGGTTTTATAGAGGATGGAAAGAGCTTTCCAACAAGTTATTATTTGTAAGAATTCGACAAATGATGAGAGAGTTATACTATTTTGAAATTCAAGCAGATTTCAGCAGCAATAAAGAGGTGTAGGGTTTTTGGTTGAACAAATTTTGTATAATTTCTGTATAAAGTTTAAGTGTGGCCGGTTTCCTCTTTATATAGGGTGCTTGTGGGAGTAATTTCCCTACTTTAAAGGTTAGATTAAAGTAAGATATATATCAAAATTAAATTCTGTAATTATCCTCCCTTAATTTTACAGATTTTATTTTCTAAGATAATTATCAACTAATAAAGAACCAAATCAAAAGGAATTAAAACCAGAAACAATCACTAGACATTCCTTACCAATTTCGGTCATCACACATCTTTGTCTTCAGAGGCAAAATGGTCTTTTCACCTCCACTGGCTTCTGGATTTTTAGGACTCAAAATGCGAGGTCTTATATAAGAATGAATTCAGGGTACACTCACCTGAATTATAAGAACGAATTCAGGGTACACTCACCTGGTTTGCCATACCAGGTTTTTCTCAAGACTTCAGAAAGTGAGGCTAGAGAGTGAGGTCTTTACAAGAAGAGATACAACCATTTTGCTAATCTAGGTATACATAAATAATTGAGGATCTTACTCTATATAGGTGGCTTGCTTCATGTGTATATTGTGTGTGTGTTGTGAACTAAAGGTTTTAAGGTTTATGGGATCATGGGTTGTGAAATAAATAAATGATATGTTGTTATAACTTACATCTTGTATTAACTCCGCATATGGTTTTGTTGTAAATACTACATATCACTAAGTAGTTTTATATGTAAATGCTTTTATTGCATTCACAATAGCACGAAGGGAAATAGAATTCTAACAAATAGCCTTGTATAGTATTTATATATTTGGCATTGATGGGAGATATGAATATTATACGGCTGGGGGGTTGTTACGTCACCATGAGATACAGGGCATGATAATACTTGTAGGAAACTAAACCAAAATAATATTGACCACTTCTATCAAAGCTTTCCTCTTAATCAAAATTTAAATATCTTATGATAATAACAAAATTAATTAAAGAAAAATAAGCAAGAGAGAAATAATAGAAAAAAAGTTAATAGATTTCTTTCCCCATAGCCTCTTACCAGAGGAAATGTTAGGTTTCTTAATCCAAACGGGAATAAGAAGTGTATGAGCCTGTTAGGAGATTAAAGAGGAAGCGATAAAGGATATATAGATATCCATGTCGTCATTTTATTTTTATGATAAAGATAATGTTAACGTTATTTTTTTTTTGTGCGAATAATATTCAGTATTTAACTTCTCTTTATTGGACATTATTTTGTTAAAACCTACTTTGATTATCTGGTAACCCCATGCTTTCAACTTACTAGAAAGAAAAAACAGAAGAAGAAAACGAGACATAAAACAAACAAAGGAGAAACTAATGAGCATCTGAATAAGTTAAAGTTTATTGTGAATTTTGTGATAATGATAATAATAATGATAATAATGATAATAATGATAATAATGATAATAATGATAATGATAATGATAATAATAATAATAATAATAATAATAATATTATTATTATTATTATTATTATTAATTTTATTAAATAATCATAAATTTTTATTTTATAATTAAATAATTAATTTTATAGCCCAAATAGATTGAGTTTGGATTAGGTTTTGAGTAAAATCTAAAATATTATATCAATTATAATATTTTAGATTCGGACTAAACTGTCATCCATATTTATAATATTCACTATTATAAAATTATAAAATATTTAAAATATATAAAATTAATTAGAGAAATAAATTTATAATTTAAGTATAAGAGATGAATTATAAAAATAAGAATAATATTTAATGATACTAATATGATAAAATAATATTATAATTTTAAATTTTATTATTTATTTATTAAAATTGTATTAGAGTTATATGATTAAATTATAAAATAGACATAATATTATATGAAATAATATATGTATCCAAACCAATAAAAAAATCATAAATAATTGAAATAGACAAAAAATTTTGCCTTTTGATCACAAGGCCTACCGCGACTTTCAATCACAATTACTACAGATTGTTTATACCAATTCATCTTCTTCTAGTTCGTGACTTGTTTGTCATGTTAAGGTGTTAAAAAAATTTAAAAGGTAATTTTTTAATAATTGAAGAATATCCTTACTAATCAAAACGCATAAGACTAATTATTTCTTTGGATTTCCACCAACTCCTTTTAACACCCTACCAACATAATAAGATTCATTCAAGATCTCTCCAACCTTTATTAAATGACAGGAGACGTTCATGGAAACTTAGAAGATAGTGCTTTGATTAGAACTGGTCTTGGGTGTTTGTAACATGCGTCTTCAGCTTCCAATTTCATGGATCAAGTATTCTTCTCTGCATCACAATCGTCCTTTAAACAAAGAAGACATGCTATTTACAAGGAGCCGAATTATGAAAATGTTGACCATGTCAGCTTGTTTTGTTTATTCTCTAATATGAATATCTATGAACACAAAAGATTTTAAGTTCGGCCATAATCTTACATTACTGAATAAAAATTTACAGCAACCTCACAACAATAAGTCACGCAACAGATCTTAAATCTATTTTTGTAGATACGTTTTGTCAAAATAAATCTCTGTCGTCAGAATTAGGCTATATGTTCTAGTCCAAATTCTGACAGTTTAAACTGCTACTTCAGCCTTACCCGTAAAAGAAAAAAACTAGATCAACATTGGGTACTGACCAAGTAAATAATGAATCAGTATATTTGTTCAATGGTCAAGACAGTAACTGCAGCAAAAGCTTCCTCCCTTGGATAATTTAGCAGGGCAGAGATAAAGGTTGTGGAGTTGGACGATGGCAATCATAACAATGAAACAATCATAAACACAGTCATATTGCCTCTGCAAGAATTATTGTAATACATTAGAGAAAGGCATTCCCATGCGAGTCCAAGTTGTATCAAACAGACAATCATCCTGGGCTTATGCTTCATTTGACTATGAAGTAGAAATATAGATACCGAAGCTAACAATATAAAATGTCAGGAGAAGTTAAAAAACAGTTCCTCTAGGTACTAGCAGATCTTAATGTCTCCACTGAGGTTTTAAGAGACATTACCACAACCTTCTTCACAAGTGCTGGTAACCATCACCCTATAATCCGACAAAAAGGAAATTTTCTGTTTCAATCACCGCAAACAAAAGTAAATAGGAAGGCACACTCACATGATCCAAACTCATCAGAGCAGAGTGAAACGTCTCGGCTTCTCCTTGGGAAGCTTAATCCCCCTCGTCTAGCTAGTCTCCTAGCTAGAGGGAGGATTAAGGTTGCAAATGCCCATGAATCTCACGCACCAATAACCGTGAACTATCGACAATTCTTTTACTTTCATACACTATGAATTCGCACAATTTATGTCTCGGAGCAGGCCTGAGAAATGGTAATTCCCTGAGAGGATCTGTTATGTTATATCTGCTGCACAACTCCCTTGCAGGCTGCACATGTTCCCACCAGAAATCCGAAAGTGCACACTTCAAAGCATCCCAGTAGTCTGAATCCCTATATAACCGGAACAGACTGCTCCCTACGGGAGTCCACATGTAAAGATCCATCCAATCCCTGTCCAATATCTCCATCAACCCTTGAGCTTGTGGAATACAATAAAGCGGCACTCTTTTCCACGGAGAAGCCTTGCTCTTATCTCCATTAAAGAAGGGGCATTTGACCTCCAACACACCACCAGAAGGCAAGCCGTAAACAAACTGATCAATGACCCCATCGGGAGAAGCTGCAAGCCAGTCATATTCCGGGTTATTTTTCCCGGAACGGTACACCTGAAAATCAGGGAATAGTACAGAATTCCCAGTAATCAGTCTGTATCTTTCAAGTGCTTCCTGTTCTTTAATATTGTTCCAGCAAGTAGCAGGGTTACCCAAAAAGGGTTCTATGGCCCCAATCTTCTCCAGCCAAAGCTGTATTCTCCTCCGGCGCCAGAACCCGATCGCTCCAGCAAAAGTACTCGCCGTAAGTTTATGCCTTCGTTTTTCTTGCCAGTTCTTGAACCAGTGCTGTAGACTGCCCGCTAGGAGCACTGGATGAGTCTTTTGCGCAAAACGGGCTGTCAAATTTGTCGTTCCTTCTTTTGACGGACGGGGCGAGTCCGCAGCAACATTTGGAGTACCCAAATGAGTCGTTTCTTCATCTGATGAGACAATCTGGACAGAGGAGTGGTAGTCTCTTGGGCTACCAGTAAGATATGCAGCAGTTCTGAAAAAGTTACAGCTCAGGGAAATACTATAAGAAGACGGGGAGATTGCTAAACGAGTGGGATAAACAATCATCAAGAATGGAGAGTAGCAGTAGCACTAGCATCCATTCCTCCGGCAAAGGTAAAGACAGAGACGACCTTCTTCACATGTGAAAAAGATTCACTGTTGACATTTGGGCTCCAGGAGAATTTGGAAGTGCGAGTCGGGGATTTCTATGCAAATAACTCGGCAGCGATAACGGTGTAGGAGAGACTAAAAGTGGTAGAGGACAGGGAGGTGACGATGGTGTAGGGTTTCGATTTTGACGGGTGGTAGTGGGAACCATTCTTTATGGATTTGGGTATTTTGGGCTGGATTTGTTTAGGTTAGACTCCGGAAACTTTCTTACCATTTTTTGTTTTGGGTCATTTTTAAAAATCATGCGACTTTAGTATTCAGTTGAGTTTTCAAACTATTAAAGATAGAAGGGTATTGTAGCATTGGGTGGAAGAGGTTTTCTCCTGTAATATCTCGAATAATAAAAAAATAGAAAGGTATTTATGACAAATAGTCGTTTTTAACAAGCTTTGGAAAAACTCTAAGAAACGCATGTGCTTTCTTGATGAATATCTCGGAAGGAGATAATATCTCAAGAGAGATAAGAACTGCGTCACGAAAATTGATGTTTCCAGGAGAAGGTAGGAGATTGTCAGATGTAGAAATGGCTGATTCTCACTTTTCTTATAAATATCGTCTCGTGGGTGAAAATGGCTGATTTTTCTAGCGAGGTTAGTTGGCGATTGGTTTGACCGGGGCTGGAGCTGTCCAATCGTTTGCCCAAGAGGAACAGGTGGCGATTAGTCATCCACTAGGGGAAGACTAGTTGTGCACTATAAACAAGAGAGCATACCCTCGACCTTCGATCGCTCATATGAAAGACTAGTTAGCCATCTCTTACAATTCGTTGGGCGAGGGTTTTTGACTACTCGTCCACTCGAGGGTAACAAACAAACACTTTACTTCCCAAATCGATTGTGCAGTTTTGGTGTAACTTTACCCTATATCCAACATATCTCAAGAGCTTAAGGGATATGGTTGTTGCATTGCATGCATGACTCATGGTTGTATGAGCTTGTGGGATGCCTTATGGGGTATAATGTTGGCATATGTGTGTACCTTGATTACTGTGACATTTTAGTTTTGCCAAACTGGGAATGCATGGTATCCTTGATAGATAGAGGAGCAATGTATTTGTCTTGAGAGTTGTATGAGGTCGTCTATTCATTTTGCTTAAATGATATGGATTGTTCGGGTTTGACATACCATAATAGGCATATTAATTATCACCTCTAACTCTATATAATGTTAGTTGAGGGGATTGCATGATTTTTTAAAAGTAAATTAACCACTTGCAGTAAATCCAAGAGTGCTAGTGGCTATGGTATCTATGGATCAACTTTTAGTCTACCTTGACATATTTTGGAGCGATTTCCCTTGTTGCATAAGAAGTGTGGATTATGATATTCCTATTGGGTGGACTAAATAAGATGTATAGTTCATATGTGGATTGGATATGCACGGATCATGCATTATACATATGATATATCGTTTGGTTGTTTACTATAGATGGACTGGTATTACATTAACTAGTTTGCTAAGTAGCTATATTTAACTTGTTATATTCTATAGTCTCTGTTCTTCCTTAACTTTGTGTGACATTGTGACTTTCATAGAGATTCTAATGGTCTCACTTCCATTATTTCACTCTTTTTCAAGGTTAGATGGCTTGATCTGTGAGCACTGCATTTCTGGTTTTCAAGTGTTGAACTATAACATCATATGGTATGGTTTTTCATGTTTGTATTTTATATGTGCATATGATGTTTATTTTGGATATTTCTAACTATGGAGGTCTGATTTTATTTACTTTTTATTTTTTTATTTGATATAATGATGTTACTATGATGTCATGCGATGACTTGATATTAAGTGGATTCCCCATAATTTTAGACTATTTTTGTAACGACCCCAATTCCTAACTATTCTTAATTGCTCCCATTAAGGTCATTACCGCCGTGAAACCCAAATAAGCCTAAATGACACCTAAGACCTATTTGAATTCCACAAGGCTAATCTTAAAATTTCCGATTTTAAGCTTGTTAATCTTATTGCTTATCAACAATTGGAGCATGATATTGGACATATATTCTGGTATCATACGGAGTAAATAAAACATCAGCGGAAGTCTTAAATTAAATCATTGGGTTCATAACACACAAGTCCCATAGGGATCCAAATAAACAACAAGAAATCTTCCAACAACTTTCGGAAATAGGAAGAGTGCTCAAAATAAACCAGAATGTTGCCCAATCATATGTTATATGCGCAAGTAACAAGTATGCAAATGTAATGCGATATCGTCCCGCCGTACAGCCTTGCTCTCACACACTGGTACCACGAACAGTGAATGTACCTAAGCCTGAAAAATGGTAAAAACAACGGTTTGAGATTACAAGAATCTCAGTAGGGTCACAGCATCATAAGATCTACAGAATCCCTAAACACAAATCTCTCAATTCACATAAGATCATTCCTAAACATCTAAAAGGGGTCACGCAATTCATAGATCATTCAAAAAGGGTTAAGGCCGAATCAATGGCTGTGAGACCTCACCCTTCTGAGAGTAGCGTACGATAGAGTGCAGATTCGATTCGTGAATTTTTAGGTTGGGTGCCTCAGCCTTAGGGAGTCCTTAGCGTGTTTGAGTGTTTTAGGGTGTCTAGATGGGATCGAGAGTACGATAGAATGCGAGATTGAGGATTGAGTCAGTGGAATTTGACAGATTATGACCCGTTTTGAGTGACCATGAATTTTTGGGTCGATTACTATTCATCGAGCCCAAATACTGTTCATCGAGCCCAAACACTATTCGTAAGCCCAATTGCTTAACCGAAATTCCAGACACCCGTATTGTCACACAAAATTTTATTCGGGTCATTTGGGATGATACGGGCTGTGAAATTAGCATTTCTGTACTTGGCAGACCTTGGGATTTAGCCCAATTCAGTCTCAGCCCCAATCCATTGTGTCAGCCCATGTACTAACCCATTAGTTACACTTAAGTCTTGCCATTTGTGCATTAAACCCAGCCCATGTACTAGCTAACCCATTAGTTACACTTAAGTCTTGCCATTTGTGCATTAAACCCAGCAGACCATTCATTTCATCTGCCCTAAATGTCTTTCCCGTTTTTCTTTTCTCTTCACCATCCAAGAGTACCAACATTCACCTTCAACTCAGTTTTCCCTCAGAAATCGTTAGGGGATCATACCCTAACACTTCCCTAGTGTTTTCCACACATTTCCACTGGTAGTTTGGTGGGTGGGGGTGATTTCTAAAGCTGTTTTCATTCTGGACGAAAATTGAGATTTTACTGGTAAGTGGTTTAATTCTTGTTTCCATGCTTCTAAGATAGTTCCTTTAGGTTGCTAGTAATGTTGCTGAGTTAATTTAGTGAGTGATTGTATCTGGAAACACCCTGAAAGTTTTGTGTAATTCTCGGGTGAACAGTGTCAGAGGGTGGAATTTGAATGTTCTTGATGAATTAGGTGTATTGGTTGCTTGAGATAAGTTCTGTATGTATGGAATGTGAGTTGAGGGATACAGGTTTTGTCATTAAGTGTTATTGTGATGTGTGAATGCTTGCTGGTCAGAGTTGTGATTAAGGGGGAATGGTTGTGAGTTTATGGAGTGGTAATGAGTTTGAGCAGTGACATTAAATTGTTCAATTGCAGAGGAGTGTTGAGTGGTAATTGTGAGAGGGTCCTTTAGGTTTCAATTTCAGTTGTAGTTTCTGATCATTTGAACTCAGGGTAGCTTACGGTTCTCTGACTGCCTTATGTGTATAGGTGGTAATTGCGGCAGCTGAGAAAGGCAAAGGTATCGCTGGTACGTCGTCAGCGCGACAAGAGGTGGGAGTTTAAGTTTCATCTGCATATGCGTACTGGTTTGTTTAATTAAAATTGGATTGCATGGTTTGATTTGAATAGAGGCATTGCTGGTACTCTGATAATTAATCATGTTAGACTCATATGAATGCTTGTCATACTTTGGAACACATTAAATGTATGTTCAAAACTAAGCATGATGGTTGTGTGATGTGCATTGTGTTGCCTTGAGTGAATTGCTGCTTGTAACTGAGTGTGTGGCAACACAAGGGAGACTTGTTAAAAATGTGAGATTGGCCTAATGTGGAATTGTATAAATACATAGCATGCATTACAAGTTTTTCCTAAACAATGTGGTATAAGCATTTTCTTAGGAATTTACTGGAATTGACGAACTATGCTTGATCAAGCTAGGTAAGTATATGGGGATCCCAGCTGAGGGGACAGTTGCTTACCTTGGAGGGTTATGGAGGATATATCTGTATGAATGGTTACTCGAGTGCACTATAAACTATCAGTCCTCATGATGCTGTATGCATACATCTACGAAACTGAAATGGAATCTGATAATTTGATTTCCTCCATTCAGTTTCGGACAACCTTGATGGTAGGGGTTTTGAACTGCTAAATTAAAACCATCAATGGGCTTCCAGGTGATCCTTTAGCGGGGATTATTCGGGAGTGGTTTGTGTCCACCCCGGTAGATTTTGGGCATACTAGCCGTGTATCAGAAAGATGATTTTCTGCAATTGCATAATGTTTTGGTCATCGCGCATTGTGCATTGTGCATTGTGCATCGTGAATTTCGTTATGTGCATATATGAGCATAAGACTCAATTGTGTTACGTACTTGCTTTACAAACTGATTTAGTAACTGTCTCTATTCCAACGTTTGTGCTTATGACGCGGTACTCCCACTGAGGTCCTTTGATCTCACCCCCCCTTGCTTTATTTTCCTCAGGGCTAAATTGAGAGACTAGCAGTTCAGCTCCCAGGTTACGATTCCATTGTTGGTCGTGTAGGGCTGGACATTGTACTCCACACATTTTGGACACTCGGCATTATTTGTGTTGTAGGTATACATTTGACGTGTGCATATATATGCTAAGCGTGCGAATCTGGAATTTAAATTTTATACTGAAAAGTTTATATGACAGTGAGATATTATGTGAAATGTGTGACAGAATTATATCGTGGGTTGATATGTGTAAAAGACTTCCGCTGTCGGTTAATAATTCCGTTGTTGATTTTGCCGAGTTTTTATTATAACGTGCCATGCTTCAATTTCAAAGAAAAGTTTCAAGAATGGGAAATGATTTTTACAGTAAGCCTTGTGTGGTTCCGATTGATCCACCCGTTGGGTCGATCGGGGTTGCACGGCGGTGAGGTTCCCATTTACCGGGAACGGGTCCTCACAATGGCTTTGGGAGGACCACACTTCCGAAAGTTCAGAAGTACACAGGCAGGTGAAATACAACAAAATCGCTCTCAATGTAGAAGAAAGACCATCCCCTTCCACCTGTGTTGTCCAAGACTTACTGCACAAAGGGTAGATGGTAAACACACAAGCTAATCAGTAAGTCTTTCACCTTATCCCCGCAAGGACAAGTCGACTAGCCCCACATGGACAAGTCTTCCCTTAGCCGCAACTAGGGCATCCCCAAATCCCGCAAGATAAGGGCTTCCTGTCCCGCAAGACAGGGATCCGGCCCCGCAAGGACAGATATCCAGCGTGCACTTGCTGGTTCAATCACCCATACACCTCCCATAAATCGATAAGAACCTCTCCTCTCCCTAGGAGCATCAGTTCTTACCCTGCGTGGCCACCGGAACAGGATCCTGACACACAAACACGTACAAGCACACACAGGCAAGTACAAAGCATAATACCACAACAAGGTATCCTCAATCATGTCAGGAAACAATCAACACATCCAATTCATATAACAATAGCATCCCAGGCACTCAATTCCTAACTCAGGGGTTCTATACAGCCTAGGAGATTCATATCTCATTCCGGATTTCATATTCTCTCCATATAATCCAATCACAAACAATACTACAAAGGCAGGTAACAAAAACATTAGATAAGAGCGGGGGTTTCTGGAGAAACCGATGAGGCATAGATCCTACCTCTCTTGTCTCTGAACAAGAAGCTACTCCTTTGCCTTTATTAAGTAAATCTGAACCACCTAAATCATCACCAGACAAAGACAAAACAATCTAAGCATGCATATCCCAAAAATCAATTGTATACCCTATTCCTTACCAGTACCACTCACCAAACCTATCAGAAAACCAGTGATCAGATGTTTCAGGTGCCTTCCCCTTGGATGTGTGATGTGATAGCCAGGAACTTATCAAGATTCAACCTGAATTTACCATTCCAATTAACTATGCAAAACCTATTGCTAAAAGTAGGGCATAAGACGATTTCGTCTTGACATAAAACAACGAAATATTTACATCCAAGCTGCGATTTATATATGGTTAGAAAGAGAATGAAAAGAGCTTTCCAACGACGTATTATTTGCAAGATTCCAACAAACGAGTAGAAAGTTATGCTATTTTTAAGTTCAAGAAGATTTGGCGAAAACCTAATTCGGCCGCCGATTTTCAAAGTAACATTAGACAAAGAAATACTAACCTCCTGACAAAAACCAAACGATTGTTGGAAAGAGGATGAAGAGGGCTTTCCAACAAGCTATTACTCTCAGAGATCCAACGAATGATGAGTGAGTTATGCTGGTTTGAAGTTTCTGAAAATTATGGTGGCTATAGGGAGGTATAGGGTTTTAAGCCTATACGAAATTTGTAGGTTTTCTATGAATAATTCTTTGTGAGGTTGGCTTCCTATTTATAATGAATGGGTATAGAATTATGATTACTACTTTAATCACTTTATCTAAATAGGATAATTTACTAGATAACTAAACTCTAAACTCTTTAATTATCTTCCCCTATTTTTAGGGACTTTAATCTATAAGGCAACTATCTAGCCTTAAGGATAATTTCTAAGGCAATTACCCATCTATAAGGACTTAGATCTAAAGGAATTTAAAACAAATTAACTACTAAACAATCTTACCAATTTCGGCCATCACACATCCTTTTCTTCAGGGGCAAAATCGTCTTTTCACCTGCACTGGCTTCTGGACTTCTAGGACTCAAAATTCGGGGTCTTACAATTTTTGATTTGACACACACTATGATATTTGATAGTATTAGAAATAATACTATACTCATTTTAAAAAAAACTAATTTTATATTCATGGTAATAAATATTTTGGGCTTTAAAAGTAGGAGAAACATTGTATCGTTCTAGTGAGCTTGTTGGTCGAGTTAATCGAGATCACACGACAATGAGGGTTCTGCAACGGGATTAGATTCTAACAAGTATGGTCATGGAGCATGAACCATTTTTTACATTACATCCTTGCATGTGTATGCATATTTATAAGAAAGACAAGTTTTCTTCCATGCATTACACTCAATTACACATATGCAGTCCAACAATAGATCAAGTCTAGAATCTTTGTTTGATTTGTAGGCTTACATGTGACTCATTGCTTATACGACGAGTGTGAGCTCTCAGTTATTCACAGTTATTTTTAGTTTGATCAGAGATGGCCTAATTGAGATTTAAAGGCAAAGGTAGAGGCAGTGGTAGGGTTAGAATAGTTCATGTTGATGAAGGTTAGTTGTAGATAGGCCAATAAGTCTAAAACTAGCAGTTGAGACATTAGTCCAGGTGCATGCTCCAATTGGAAAACCTCAAGTATAGGTGGTAGGTAGGATGTCTGTGAGACCCCGATCCTTCGTAGTGTAGATGTCAGGAAAATCCAGGAGTTGATGCAACTGAAATGACTATTTTGCTCCTGAAGAAATGGATGCATGATGGCCTAAAATGGTTGCTACCAGATATTTCCTATTTTAATTCTAGTATTTTTATATTAATTATCCTTAGTTTTATCCCTTATTATCTAAGGTATTAGATAATTCTTCATTTTAAATAGAATATCTCTTTTAATAAAATTATCATTTTAAATAGAATTATCCTTCTAATAGAATTATCCTTTTAAGCTTAAAAGTAGGAAAGTATCTCTTAGCTAAATCTCCTTAGACACCTATAAAAGGAGAGGCCGACCTACCCTGATAAATCATATCCAAAACCTCCTAAATAATTCTAGAATTATTCCCTCCCTTCTCTCCTTCCTCTCAATTTCCGGTTTTTTGCCTAAACCCTATCAGAAATTCCTTGATCTTCATCTTAGCGTAACTCTCTCATCTTTTATCGGATTTCTACAAATAATAGCTGGTTGGAAAGCTCTTTCTATCCTCTATCTAACTATCTTGGGTTGGTAATCAGAAGGTTATTTCTACCCTGTCAAAATTCAAGTCATAATTCGACGGTTTTGTGTTAGATATTCCATGATCTTAATCCTAGCATAACTCTCTCATCCTTTGTCAGATTTTTGTAAACAATAGCTTGTTGGATATCCATCCTCTATCTAGCTATCTTGGGTTGGTCATCAGAAGGTTAGTTCTTCCCTATCGAAAATTAAATCGTAATTCGTCGATTTTTGTGCCAAGATTGTGTGATTCTTCCTTCAACTGATTTCTATTTTTTTTTCTTTCGTACGTATGACTGTTTGACATCCATTCATGTTATAAAATCATGAATTAATCCTTTGAATCTTTCCTATACATAAAATCACACATACCTTATTAGGCCCTAAGGTGTTGGCGAATTTGTATGATGAATTAGGGTGAATAATCAGGGTGTTTATTGCTGAATTTATGGCTATCACATCACGCATTCAGGGGGAAGATATTACTGCATACAGATCGCTGGATTTTGGTAGGTTAATTTGTAAGGATCCCCAATGCCTTTGGTTCTTAATTAAGTAATCTTGTGGATTAATATTGTATGGTCTTTGCCTTGTGATTGTTTAGGAGATTCTGATCGTATTGGAAAGGCAGAGGATTGCATCTGATTCAGACTTGTGAGAGGTAGGATCTATGCCTCATCGGTTCCTTTGGTTACCCTTGATTGTATGGTTGATTTGTTGTTGATTTCGGTTTGGTTATCTTTGAATTGATTGGGCAATTGGGTGATTTATCTTTGGAATAATCTTGGAAATTAGAAGGGATACATATGGCTATGATATGCTTATTGATTTGTGATTGTATTGTTATTTGATTGAGAATCCTTTGTTGTGATTTGTGCATGCATGTACAATGTGTGTATTCGTATACGTTTCTTGTTTATGTTTTGTTTGAAGGATCCTTTTGTCGTTGGCCATGTGAGGTAATTATTGTTGCTCCTAGTGTTTTCAGTCTTTCCCCTTGTTTTCTACCAAATTCGGCCTACCCTCATATTGTGTGTGCCTGTGATGATTTCGGCCCTTATTATGTGTGTTTGATGCTTGCGGTTTTAGTTAGATATCTTATGTCACGACCCGACCCTCGGACTCTCAGCCCACTGGTTCCAGACGTGTATGTGCGCGTGATGGATCACAACTGCAACGCTCAGTTGGGCTTTTAACCATAGGGCCCTAAAAATGCATCTTGTTACAAATGATACCATCACACAACACATATAAGCCCAAGACCTCCCCCGCTCCTTTCCGATGTGGGATTGAGTAACCTGACTCCCCCTACGGGCTGGGTCTCACAATCTCCCCTCCTTATAGACCTCGTGTCCTCACAAAGGGAGCCAAACATAACTGCCTTGGGCCCAAACGTGAACACACAACACGGTCTAAGCCCACCTGGAAGAGGGAACGAGATCGGCTCCGCTACCATTTGTCACGACCCGGCCCCCGGACTCTCAGCCCAGCGGGCCCGGACGTGTATGTGCGCGTGTTGGATCACAACTACAATGCTCAGTTGGGCTTTTAACCACAGGGCCCAAAAGATGCATCTTGTTACAAATGATACCATCACACAACACATGTAAGCCCAAGACCTCCCCCGCTCCTTTTCCGATGTGGGATTGAGTAACCTGACCGTCCTACGGGCTGGGTCTCACATCTTAACTAGTTTAGGTGTTGATCTTTGGGTTATTGGGAGATGTTTCATTGGGAATCCCTAGGACTTATGACGCTGTGACCCTACTAAGATTCTTGTAATCTCATCCCTTCTTTTCTTCCCCTTTGCAGGCTTAGATGTGTGCTTTGTTGCTTGTACTAAAGGTGTGAGATCAAAGCTGCACGGCTGGACGAATTTGCACATCATATGAACCCCTTTCCTACAGAATACGCATGCCATGTCTTTGAAGTTGTATGAATTTGCATTCTGGCTTTTCAATCCCTCTTTCTCTTTCTTGTTGCTCCTGAAATATACATGATACTATTGGTTGATGTTTTGAGATTGCTATGGGACTTATATGTTATGTTTCCATTTGATTTCAATGTTAATGTAAGTCCTCCCCTGATGTTTTCTTTCACTCCGTATAAGCCAGAAATTTATTAATGTATAAACATGCTCCAACCTTAAAATAGTATATGAATCAACCAATAAAATTGACAGTTAGGTGACTTGAGCCTTGTGGAATTCAAATAGGACCTTGCGAGGGCTTAATTTGGTTTAACGGTAGTAAGAGTCTTGTTAGGTTGGGTTTGGATCCATACAATGCCAGTGATGATCTCTAAGCTTCTTAAGGAGGCAAGGCAGCTTGGGTATGAGAGTTTTATGGGCACAAGAGATCTTGGCCCTACTGTGAGATCCCGTCTATTGTGGTGCCGGTCAGTTGCAGCGCCAACGGTAGCGTTAGTGACATCGGCTGTGTGCCGATGCTGAACTGTTGGTTTGTGAACACAGCCGTAGGAAGCCTTTAAGGAACCCATAGTGAATCTGAGAGTGTTTACGTATGAGTGTGAGTAAGATAGGTTAGACGATCGAGGTTGAGTCAGTGGAAAACAAATCAGGTTGCTTTTGGTCCGTTTTTAACGACCACGAGCCGTTTGGGCTCGTTTGTGTGAAACGGGACGTCGATGGTACGGTCCAGCCTTGTTGTTTTTTTGGGCCTGAAGCCCATCAGCCCATCAGCCCTTGGGCCTGAAGCCCATCAGCCCAAGCCCACATTTCATCCTTTAAATACTTCTCTTTCAAAAATAACCAGCACATTCCAACCCTAACTCGTTTTTCTCCTTCCTTCACCCTTCCAACCTACCAAAATCCAACCCTTGCTCAAATTGATCCCAAAAACTTGTGGGGGATTGTCCCAAAACACTTTCCGATCAATTTTCTGCACTTTTCCACTGTTAATTTGATGTCTAAGGCCTGATTTTGAGGTGTTCTTCATTCTGGACGAAAATTCCAGAGTTGTTGGTAAGTGCTTAATCTTTGGTTTTCTTTTGGATTGGTTGGTTTATTCAGGTTGCTAGTGATGTGATTGAGTGTTTTTGATGGATGGAAATGCATGGAAACAACCTCTGATTCTTGTATGAATTTCGGATGAACAGTATCAGGGGGTTGTTTCTTCATGTTCTTGATCATGTTGGTGTATGTTAATTGAGTGGTTGTGGTCAAATGAGGGTATCTGAAGTACTGTGATTTTGTTGTTTAGATTGGATATGAATTGGTTGTTTAGATTGGATATGATTGGAGTGTTTAGATTGGATATGAATTGGTTGTTTAGATTGGATATGGGAATGTAGATGTGTGTGCAGTGTGAGAGGGTCCATAGGATTGCTTTCAATTATTTTGCATTTTTGATTCCTGGATTGGTTATGCTTAGTATGGCTGTATGGTTTGTGCTTGTTTAGGAGGTACTGGATCGATCAGTAGAGGAAAGGATATCGTTGGCGAACCATCGACGCAACGAGAGGTGGGAGTTTATGTTTCATTTGCATATGCGTAACGTTTTGTTTTCAGAATTCATATATGATCTAATGTTTTGGTTTGAATGGAGGCATGACTTGAATTGTGTTTAACAATTGTGTTCAAATGATAATTTTCTGGCCATGTTTGGAATGCTGGATATTCAAAAGCTGAAACATGCTGATTTGTTTGGTGTACATGAAATTTCATACGGGTTTTGCAACCTTCCATACGATATGATTTTTCGGCTTCTTAGACATTTTTGCTATTGTGGCTGAATACTTCAAATATTATTTTGAGATGTTTGGCACCTGATTCTAAGACGGCAATGTTTAAATGCATGCATGGAATATCTTATGAATTTTTAGTTTTAATGACCCATACTGGATAAATTCGTTTTTGGTCACTGTACTGATTGGAGTTGACGGTTAATGCTTGATCAAGTTAGGTAAGTATATGGAGTCCTATAGAGAGGACAGTTGCTTACCTTGGAGAGGTATGGGTGGCTATGTGATTGAGTGCTGTGTGCACTATGAAGGGAAAGGCCTGATACATGCTTCATATATATCTTACGACGTTATATACGTGTGCAAAATTGAATGTGACAGATTGTGTTTTCTCCATTCAATTTTGGGACAATACTGATGGTGGGGTTTTGTTTATAGATATATGCGACAATTGAAAACCATCAGTAGGCTTTTATGTAGCCCTTTAGCGGGGGTTACGTGGAAGTGGTTTGTGTCCACCCCATTATGTTGGGCATAGTAGCCAAGTATCAAAACTGTTTTTACTTCCTTTTGCATTTTGGTGTGTGCACGTATGATGGCTACATTGAAGAGTATGGATTGTACTGGTTTGAATAAATGTTTGATACTATGCTTTGGTTTTGTCTCCATTCCACCGTTTATGCTTATGACGCGGTAACTTCCACTGAGGTCTTTGATCTCACCCCCTCCCTTTTTGTTTCAGGACTAAGGTGTGAGAGCTAGCTGTTCAACTTTGAGGTTACTATCCCGGTATTGGTCGTAGGGCTGGACAAATGCACATGCACGTTTTGGACTCAGCATCTTTCACATCTTCTTGTATATTGAACTTCTTGTATATTGAACTTCTTGTATATTGAAATACTTGTGTCGTTTGCTGGTGAATATGTGTACAACACATGCTTGCATATTCTGATGTTTTGATATATACAAAGTAGTGTTGTTGTGAATTTCTGGGAATCTGTGAGTGTGGACTCACGGTGTTGTATGTTTGAGGCTGTATGGCCCATTGCATGTGATCTGATATTCCCGTTGCAGGTGTTTGCTACTCCGTTGTTTGTAAGTTATGCTGAGTATTATTTGCTGCGTGCCATGTTTTGAAAGACATAAGAATGTTGTGTATTTCTACGATTAGTAAAACAAAATTTAGCCTTGTGTAGTTCCGTTTGGTCCACCAGTTGGGACAATCGGAGCTGCACGGCGGTGAGGCTCCCGATTACCGGGAACGGGTCCTCACACCTACTTTGGCTGGATAAGGTTTGTAATGGTGGTTGAGGATTTAAGATTAATGGAGGAGGACTAAGTTGTGCTTATCACCCACCTATTTGAGAGGGCGGTGCTTTTATATGGTGGACTTCCATCAGAGGCAGGTATAAGGGACAGCCCACTCGGGGATAGTTCCTCACATAGTTCAACAATAGGTTCTATATAATGTACTTCCAAGATGAGAAGCTTGCAAAGTTCTCTAGACTAAGACAAGGGTCATAAACTTTGGTGGAGTTCGAGACTGAGCCTTACTTGTAATGGTTTGTGGCCAAGATTGATAGGACAAATGCCATATTGGCATGCTGTTTTGATGAGGGGTGACACCCGATATCAGAATAGTTGTTAGCAGACCTCGTATTCATAATATCCAGACAATAGTGATTGCTCAATGAGGGGAAAGAAGGTTCTTTAGTCTTAGAGGCTAATAGCAAGAAACGTAGGGAGACAGCATTCAACAGACCTTTTGTCATGCCCAGGTCTTGAAAATTCATGCGACAATCGGCATAGGCTCCCCATATACACTGCCAACATACACAACAACATATATAGTAAACCTACAAGGCTAGAATAAAAATCGATAGCAGAGGTAAATTAAATATTATATTAATTAAACAAATAGCAGAAGTAAAAAGGAAAAGACAATGTCGATTCGGATGACATCATGGTTTATTTATTAGAACTGGGTCACACTACCGTTTGTATGATTTATAATTCATTTATAATTAATCAGGGTCCTCTGATTAGAAAGTATCATTCATGTAGACTAGCGGAATACGCATCATGTGCACCGTATAATAGAATCCATAAAAGAATCCTATTCTTGCAACATATTAATCCTTGACTGCATATGTTCTTAGAGGGATGCCATGATCATGTTCATTCCTATTCAAATTCAGATCATCAGATCTGGTAGAAATCTACCAGGTGAGAGGATGAGAAACACGTACAATACAACACATGGATACACTCAGCATAGAGCAAGGCACACAAGCACACAAGTGCATTAATTGGTTACAGTCAGCATGTATAATCATTCTATGCACAATGATACTGTGACTGGGCTTGGCAATGACTCACAGTATGTCTGGTGCCAGGAGTAGGACTGGGATTCGTTAGTGGTACCTTATGTTTACTTTGTTTTTACTTACCATTTCCCAAAAGCCACTAACGATGCTAGGGTTAGGTGATGGTACCTAAGCGGTCCCCACTCTGCAACATCCAATCTCGTGTCTGACGGCTTGCTCGTGTAGTCCCTGTTCGGCCTTATAACTTTATTTTTTTGTGTCTACATGCTTTGCTATCATACTCGGAGAGCTCTTAAGGGTTGCATAGGTTACCCTATGCAACTTCAGTGCTTTGCATAACTTATACATGAATTGTGAGACCCAGCTAGCATTGGGGGTGTGTGTTACCCAATCCCACATTGAAAAGGAGTGGGGGAGGTTTTGAGCTTATATATGTTGTGTGGATGGATCATTTGTAACAAGTTGTATCTTTTGGGCCATGTAGTTACAAGCCTAACCAAGCATTGCAGTTGTGATCCATCTCGTGCACATACACGTCCGGGCCCATTGAGCTAGAGGTTCGAGGGCTGGGTTGTGACAATTGGTAGCGGAGCTGATCTCGCTCCCTCTTTTGTGTGAGCTTGGGCTATGTTGAGTGTTGAGTTCATGTTTAGGCCTGTTAGTTTGGGCCCAAGTCAGTTACGTTTGGGCTCTCTTTGTGAGGACACAAGGTCAATAAGGAGAGGAGATTGTGAAACCCAGCCTGCGTAGGACATCTATTTTACCCAATCCCACATCAGAAAGGAGTGGGGGAGGTCTTGGGTTTGTCTATGTTGTGTAGATGGATCATTTGTAAAAAGTTGTATCTTTTAGGCCATGTGGTTATAGTCCCAACCAAGCATTGCAGTTGTGATCCATTACATGCATATATACATCCAGGCTCATTAGGCCCGGTCGTGACATGAATATATTCCATGCATTACATGTATCTCAACATAACATATAGCAAAGCATATTCATATAATTCACAACATAGCATATCATATGTGAGATCTTGTCCCTCCAAGTGCCTAGTCAGCATGACTGTACAGTGTGACCAGGTTGATCGTTGACCCGAGAGTTGTCCTTAGGATGGACACAGTTATAGAAAGTCTAGTTATGCATCTAGGTATCTAAGTAAGTGTTCTAGGTTGAGTGTCGAGGTTTAACTCAGTGAAAATCGATAGTGGCTGGTTCCAAATCTGTTTTGAGTGACCGGGGTCTTTTGAACGAAAAACTTGTTTTGGGCCCGTTTGATATTTTTCGAGCCCAGCTACCCATTGTTTAGCCTAAATAATTATATTTACCTATTTTTTATGTTTATTGGTTTTAAAATCTATTTTGACCCACTCGGGACATATTAGGCTTTTAAAATATTTTATTTGGGTTTTTTCCAAAATTTTAGGCCCGGGATATAAATACCTAGCCCGACTCAACACTTAGAAATTTCTAAGTGTTGGAACAGCAGCAGCCCATTCTCCCCCTTCTCTCCCTCTTTCTCTCTCCCGTTCTTGCTCCCTAAAGCACCTGCTCGAATTTTGTCGATTTTATTTCGACAAAAACCACCGAGCTTCGTCCTCTAACACTTTTCTAACCTCCTGCAATAAATTTCCACTGTTAGTTTAGGATTGAGAGGTTGAAATCGGATTATTTTTTTTTTAGGGAATTTTTGAAGATTTTATGGTAAGTACCCTAAATCTTCATTTTCTTTGTCAATTTTTGGTTCCTTCAGATTTTTATTGATGTTCCTAAGTTAATTTGGTAGTTTTGATTGCATGAAAACACTTCTGATCTGTGGCTGAGTGTTTTGGGTTTCGATGTTAATTTCAGTAATTTTGTGAGTTTTGTGACTTTGGCTGAATTGATGAAATCGGTGGTTTTTGTTGCTTGGGTTAGCTCATTTATGAGTTGTGGAATGTGTTTTTGGGCTGAGAAGCCAAATCGTGTGATCGGGGCTTGGGTGTCGAATTGGAGCCATGAATGGCTTGAGCGAGGCTTGGGCATTTCACCCGTTGGTTGGATTTCTGGTTTCGTGAGCCAAGAGTTTGTTGTTAAAGTGAGATTTTGTGTTAATGTGAGTGTCAATGGGGTCTCTTAGGGTTCCTTTTCAGTTTAGAGTCCTTTTGTTGATTTTGTCATTTTTGGTGCTTATGCGTGTTATAATTCGGTTTGTGTGTTTAGGCGGTGTTGGAGTTGTAGATAAGGGAAAAGGTATTATTGTTGAGTTTTCTACGTGACAAAAGTTGGAAGTTTACATTTCATATGCTTACACGGAATCGTTTTGTGTTTTGAAATTAAAATACAGTAAATACATGGTTTTAAATAGAGGCCTTACCTACTTTGTGATTGATGTTCATCTTAGCTTCATGAACCTGCTTGCCATGTTTTGGATGCATGAACTATGTGTTTGAACTCCTAAGCATGTTGGTTATATGTTTATACATGTTGAGTGGGCATGTAATGTTCTGTTAAAAATCGTTCGCCTGATTCGTGTTTATACCGGTGTGATTGTTTGTGTTTGACCCCCTTTGATTTGAGTGTTTTGTGGCTTTTGAGATGTCTTTCGATGCTGAAAAATATTGGTAAGTATTCCTGAGGGTTTGAACAAGTTTCTGGAGAATTCTGGGTTATTTTTGAGGTGTTTAACTCATCTAAGACGAGTACATGTTTGTGTACTTTCCCAGAACCTTTGTACTATTTTGGACGGAATAGTAAATGGCCTGTGTAGGGGAGTACATGGCTTACACAGGTTGGTACATGCCCTGTTCCAAAATGTACACAACCGTGTATTTTAGGCCGTGTACACCTCTGTCTGCCCATTATTTCGATTCCAAATGCCCATTTTCCCATTCCAATGACCTTCGTACCTTTCTTGCAACCGAAATACCTCATTCTTAGACCCTCAAAGCTACACTAAACCTATCCAACACCAAACAAACATCAAATCACACCCTAACCAAGCCCATATGAGTGCCTTTTGGTGATTATTTTTCATTTCATGTATTGTTGGGTTTTCAAAGTAAAAACTATATATGTGTGTTCTTAGGAACAATTTGGAATTGATGGTTAATGTTTAGCTAAATATGGTGAGTATATGGAATCCCACTAGAGGGGAATATTGCTTACCTATGGATGTTGTATTGATGGATATATGTGTGTGCTTGATTTTTCAGCGGCTTAGTAAACAACCTGATTTTGCTATGACTTAGCTGGCTATGTGTTTATATATATGTGAATTGTGATTGAATGCAATAGTGTGATTTCTTCACTTAGTTTCGTATAACATTGGCAGTAAGGGATTTATATATATTTTGTAAAAAAAAATTAACTACTAGTGGACTTTCAGTTTCTCTTTAGCGTGGGGGATTCTGAAAGTGCTTTGTAATCCACGCTGATAGGTTTATGAGGTATAGTAGCCTAGTCGTTATTGCATTATGTTTTACAATTTACACTTTATGCATACTTGATTGTGAAACATCTTGTGTGTATGTTTAGTACGCATGGATGAATTCAGTGTTTAAAGCGACTATTGTATACTTGATTTTCCATATGCATGTATTTCACCGTTTATACTTATAATACTATAACTTCGACTGAGGTCTATGATCTCACCCCTCTCTTGTTGATATTTCTCAGGGCTAGATTGTTCGTCTTAGCCTTTCTTCTTTGAGGTCGAGTTTTCCCAATGTTGGTCTTAGTGTTGGACTATTGTACTTGCATGTCTTGGAAGCTTGGCATGTTTCATGTTTTATCATTTTCATACTCTAGAGATGTACATGCTTGTTTTAGACTATGTTATTTGTTATGAACTCGTTGTGCGCTTGTTTTCCGGATTTGGTACTTTATATGCATGTATGTGGAATGATTTGAGGCTCACTTAGGCTATACCGAACCCTTGAGATAGATTATGAGTGCCTAAATTGCATGTGTTGTGTACATTGAACATGATGATTATGTTCTGACATGAATGAGGATATCTTGTTGTGGTATTGTACTTTGTACTTGTTTGTGTGTGCTTGTACATGTTTGTGTGTCATGATCCTTTTCCGGTGGCCATTCGGGGTAAGCGTTAATGCTCCTTGGGACAAGAGAGGTTCTTACTAGTGTGGGAGTTGTATGGGTGAAAATCCCTATCAAGAGCTCGTTGGATGCCTAGTCCTGTGTGTTAGCTAGATGCCTTGTCTTGTGTGCTAGCAAGATGCCCTTATCTTTGTGTGGTATGGATGCCTGAATCTTGTGTGCTGGTTAGGATGCCTAATCCTGTGTGCTGGCTGGATGCCTTGTCCTATGTGCTGGCTAGATGCTTTGTCTTGTGTGCTAGCAAGATGAATAGGCATGCTGATTAGCTTGTATGCTAACCTTTTACTTTTTGTGTAGTGAAGCCTTGGACAATACCATAGGAAATAAAAACCCTAAGTTTAAGGGGAGATAGTTACAGAATTTAATTCTGATAATTATCTCACTTAATCAAACCTTTAAAATAAGGATTTTAATCCTATAACCATCTTATATAAATAGGAAGCCAGCCACACAAAAATCTTATACAGAAAAACATACAAAATTCGTAAAACCTAAAAACCTTGCACCTCCCAATTTCTTCCGAAATCCTTTTCCGATCTTGTTTCTTTTGATTGTATAAGTTATAAACACTTAATCTTTCTTTGTTAACATGAAATCGCAACCCTTACACCTTGCTAACATGAAATCGCAACCCTTACACCTTGCTAACATGAAATCGCAAATTATCTTGTGTCATATGCTTAGTGCTGAAATATATATGGTTAAATTGGGGTGGTAATTCAGGTTGAATCTTGTTAAGTTCTTGGCTATCACATCACACATCCAAAGGGGAGGCACCTGCGGCATCTGACCACTGGTTTTTGATAGGTTTGGTGAGTAGAATTGGTAAGGAAATAGGGTACTTAATTGGTTATTGAGTATGCATACTTAGTTTGGTGTTGTCTTTTGCTTGTGATGCTATAGGTGGTTCAGAATTATTAAATAAGAGCAAAGGAATAGCTTCTTGTTCTGAGACAAGAGACGTAGGATCTATGTCTCATCGGTTTCTCCAGAGAACTCTGTTGTTTATCTGTTATTTTCGATACCTGCCCTTGTTATTATTGCATGCGAATTGATTGTAGGATATGTGCATGAATCGCGGATTGAGATATGAATCCTATAGGCCATACCGAACCCTTGAGTTAAGTTTTGAGTGCATGAATTGCATATAATTGTATTCTGACATGATTGAAGATACCCTATTGTGGTATTATCCTTTGTACTTGTTAGTGTGTGCTTGTACATGTTTGTGTGTTAGGATCCTGTTCCGTTGGACATTCGGGGTAAGCACTGATGCTCCTTGGGAGAGGAGAGGCTCTTACTGGTATGGGAGATGTATGGGTGGCAATCCCCAGCATGCACGCACTGGAAGCCTTGCCCTTGTGTGGTTTGGATGTCTTGTCCTTGTGTTGCTTGGATGTCTTGTCCTTGTGTGGCAGGATGAATAGGTTTGATGATTAGCTTGTGTGCTAATCTTTTACCCTTTGTGCAGTAAACCTTGGACAACACAGGTGGAAGGGATGACCTTTCTTTCTTTCTAATGCCGAGAGTAACCTGATGAGTTTTACCTGCCTATGTACTCCTGATTTTCGGAAGTGTTGTGTAGTCCACCCTCAGCCTTAGTTTTGGCCTTATCCCTTTGATTGATTCTTGAATTGCATGATACCATAGTTGTGTAGGGATGATCTTACGTTGTTCGAGAGATTTGTGTTTAAGATTTCTGTAGATTTTATGATGTTGTGACCCTACTGAGATTCTTGAAATCTTATCCTCTTGTAATCACAATTTTTCAGGCTTAGGTATATCCATTGTCCGTGGTACCAGTATGTGAGATCAAGGTTGCACGGCGGGGCGATGTCGCATCATATTTGCATACCTTTTCCTTGATTGCCTACGCATATAACATGAATTATGATTGGATTACTTTCTGGTTTTCCAAGATACCTCATTTACTTGTTGTGTCTGATTTATGTTGGGGGTTAACTTGCTGGATATTTGGATCCCTATGGGACTTGTGTGTTGTGGATTCATTGATTTTATTTAAAGACTTCCGCTGATATTTCATTCACTCTGTATGATACCAGAATACTTGTCTAATATCATGCTCCATTTATTGTTAAACATGAAGAATATACATGCTAAAAATCGAGAATTTGATGAGTAAGGCTTGTGGAATTCAGATAGGTCCTGGTTCTTGGGGTTGTTTGGGTTGCACGACGGTAAGAGCCCTAATCAGAGCAATTAGTATTAGGTTAGGAGTTAGGGTGGTTACAAGTTTTGGTAGTGGAGCTTGGTTTAAGGAATATAATTGGTTATATGCTAACTTGTTTGTTGATTTTGTGTTTGTAGGTAAGAACATGCGCACATACTCACTCACTTAGGGGCTAGTACCGAAAGTGAACTAATGCTAGATAGGGATTGTTTTAACTGATGAGAATGATAATTTGATTTGCTGTGTGTTTATATATGATCTTATGCCTGGTAGGCCTTGATGTGTTTCGGTGAATGTTTGCTATGTTTCTTGTCATTGCCAAGAATGTGTATGTTGTTGGGTCATATTACCAAGTGTCCCTATGTGATTTCTATGTTGCCGAATGTATATGCGTGTGATTGCTGATGTGTATAGCCGAATGCATGGGGTGTGAGTTAGCATGATTGCCGAATATGGATTGTGTGAATCCATGCTTGCTTAATCATGATGATGATTTCCGAGAGTACATATGTGTGATGATATGAGTGACGAGTATGCATTTACATGTGTGCATATGATTTCCAAAATTTGTATATTGTTTTCCAGAATATTTGTATCGTTCGGTGCACACCTCTCCACCAGGTACCACTTCTTTTCCTAGTATCGTATTTAGTTATGTGTTAAGTAACAATCGTATGCTTGTATAGTATCACAAGGTCGAACGCTACAAGGGATTGATGGGGTAGGTATGAGGTTCAAGCCGAACAGAAACCTGTTGAGCAAGAGGAGCCAAATGCACAAACTGAGCAGGGAGGGCAAGCTAAGCCCGAAAACCAACCTGAGGCCCAGCCACACCAGCCATCAATCGTGTGATGGCCCAAATCCTAAACGTATTGCAAGGAATTGGTGCGAATCAGCAGTGTATGGAGGCGCAATTTCAGAATGCTCCTGCACCCGCGCCCGTGGAGGAACCTATTCCTCTACTTGAACCTGTACAGCCGGTGCATCCTAAGGAAGCCGAGAGCCTTTCCATCATGATTACCAAATTGTTGAAGGAAGCTCGATAATTAGGATGTAATGATTTCAATGGTTCAGTTGGAGCTGCTGCCGCTCATGAATGGATCGATACCTTATACCGATTGTCTTTGTTCTTACGTATCTTGGATGATGACAAGGTTTCCATCTCCACTTTCCTACTTGAGGGAGAAGCCCTCGCATGGTGGACAGCTGTGAGCTTGCGATTTGGCATTCCTCTGCCTACACGGGAGGAATTTTGGTATGAATTCGATGAAAGGTTCTATACGAGATTCCATAAAAACGAGTAGCGACGAGCTTTCTACAAGCTGGAACAGGGTACCTGTTCGGTGCTGGAATATGAGAAGGCATTAAGGGAGTTGTCCCGATTTGCACCTGAAAAGGATCTCTCACCACACCAGCTTGCGAGACGATTTCAGGATGAGCTTAGTACCGAACTCAAAACCATCGTTGGTACGACACTAGTACAGAATTTGCAAGAACTAATTGTTGCCGCGACTAAAGCCGAAAAGATCGTGCAAACCAATAAGCTATCCGCAACCACTAGTAGCAGATCTTTCAGGTGAGATTCGAAATTTAATCGACCTACGAGACCCTATCCTTTAAGGTCCTATCCTCAGAAAATTAATAGCAATGGAAGTAACAACAAGAAGAACTTTTCTGGTTCGAATTCCCATGGGTCTACCTGGAATTCTCAGTAATGTCAATGTTATAATTGTGGAAAAATGAGGCACATTCAGCGGGAATGCCAAAAGCCAAGATGTATCACAAGCGCCCCTAGTACGGGCTCAGGTGGCTATGCTAATCCCACCAAACCGCCAACACGCGCACCAGGAGGACCACCCAATGGATCCACAAGTGAGTCGCAACCAAGACCAACAAGGCTATTCACCCTAACTGATGCCGAGGCTAGTCCTGATGTTATGGCAGGTACTATTTCAGTCTTTTCTCAAAATCTTAAAGTATTATTAGATCCCAGAGCAAATAGATCATTTGTAAGTCCAAGGATAGCACTTAGCACGGATCGGCCTTTATCTCCCTTGACTCCTCCTATTACGGTTCTGACTCCTTTGGGGGAACAAATAATTTGTGATCTAGTCTACATCGGCTGTGTTGTACGTATGGGTTCAAATGTACTTGAAGTGGACCTAATTCCATTGGACATCCGAGAGCTGGATGGAATCTTAGGCATGGACTGTCTGGAAAAATATCAAGCCCGTATGGAGTGTTTCACGAAACGTGCGTGGTTCATTTTTCCTGATGGTTCTGAGTACTGTTTTGAAGGTGATAGGCGAGTTGTTCCAACTTGCATGATTTCTTGGCTTGTTGCAAAACGATTGATCAACAAAAGATGTACAGTGTACCTCGCGCACGTACATGATATTTCTAAAGAATCCTCGGATCTGGATTCTGTTCCAATGGTTCGCGAATTTCCAGAAATATTTCCAGAAGACATAGCCAGTTTACCACCAGCAAGGGAAGTGGAATTCGACATTGAGTTAGTGCCTGGTACGAATCCAATTTCCATTTCTCAGTATCATATGGCTCTTGCAGAAATGAAGGAACTAAAAACAAAATTGGAAGATTTTCTAGATCGTGGTTTCATCCGACCTAGTATGTTACCTTGGGGAGCACCTGTCTTATTCGTAAAGAAGAAAGATGGATCGCTGCGATTATGCATCGACTATCGGCAGTTGAATCGTTTAACCATGAAGAACAAACCCTTTTCCAAGCATTGATGATTTGTTTGATTAACTTCAGGGTGCAGCCGTGTTGTCCAAGATCGATCTCAGATCTAGATACCATCAATTGCGAGTTCGTGATGCTGATATTCTAAAGACCGCGTTCAGATTGCGATACGGCCACTACGAATTTCTGGTTATGCCATTTGGTTTAACCAATGCACCAGCTGTGTTCATGGACCTGATGAATTGTGTGTTCCATGAGTTCCTGGATAAATTTGTGATAGTCTTCATCGACGACATTCTGATTTATTCAAAATTGGAAGAGGAACATGCTAAACATTTTCGGATTGTGCTGAATGTTTAGAAGGATCGACGGTTGTTCGCAAAGTACTCCAAAAGTGAATTCTGGTTACGCGAAGTTGGTTTCCTTGGCCATGTTGTTTCCGCCCAAGGTGTGTTAGTTGATCCGAAGAAGATCGAAGTCGTAGTTGCTTGGGAACCCCCGCGAACTGTGTTCGAAGTTCATAGTTTCCTTGGCTTAACAGGATACTACCGTCGCTTTGTGGAGAATTTTTCATCACTTGCCGGACCATTGAAAAAACTGATGCGCAAGGGTGAGCCATTCGTGTGGAACGAGAATTGCCAACGAAGTTTCGAAGAACTGAAAAACCGGTTAGTTTCCGCACCTATCCTTACCTTACCTATTTGCGGAAATGAGTGTGTGTTTTACAGCGATGCGTCAAAATCCGGACTTAGATGCGTATTGATGGAAGATGGGAAAGTTGTTGCTTATGCTTCCCGACTATTACGACCGCACGAAAGCAACTTTCCTACACATGATTTGGAGCTTGCAGCCATGGTGATTGCATTGAAAATATGGTGACATTATTTATATGGCGAGACATGCTGAATCTTCACCAACCACAAAAACCTGAAATACCTCCTCACGCAAAAAGAATTGAATATAAGACAACGAAGATGGATGGAGCTGATTAAAGAGTACGACTTGATCATCGAATATCTTCCTGCAGAGTCGAATATCATCCTAGAAAGGAGAATATTGTTGCTGATGCCTTGAGTAGAAAGTTTCAACCTCCTTCCCCATCGGTTTTGGTTTACTGCGTGCTGGAAGCCTTGTCCTTGTGTGGCTTGGATGCCTGGTCCTTGTGTGGCTAGAAGCCTTGTCCTTGTGTGGCTTGGATGTCTTGTCCTTGTGTGGCAGGATGAATAGGTTTGCTGATTAGCTTGTGTGCGAACCTTTTACTCTTTGTGAAGTAAGCCTTGGACAACACAGGTGGAAGGGGATGACCTTTCTTTCTTTCTAGTGCTGAGAGTAATCTGATGAGTTTTACCTGCCTGTGTACTTCTGATTTTTGGAAATGCTGTAGTCCACCCTCAGCCTTAGTTTTGGCCCTATCCCTTTGATTGATTCTTGAACTGCATGATACCTATAGTTGTGTAGGGATGATCTGATGTTGTTCGGGAGATTTGTGTTTAAGATTTCTGTAGATCTTATGATGTTATGTGTGAGACCCCGTCTTTTTAGTAGCGAGTGTGGGTGACTTTGTTTTGGACTCGGGAGTTGTTTCGTGATGTGGACACCGTTGTGTTAGCGTGTCTAGGTGTCTTGGTGAGTGGTCTAGGTTGTGTGGTCTAGGCTAGGGTCGGTGGAAAGCATTGGTTCAGTTTCCGGATTGTTTTGGCGACCGTGGGCTTTTAGCCCTATGCTTTGCTTGTTTGGGCCCGTTTGTGTTTTTATGGGCCCAATTGTGTTTTGGTGGGCCCGTTGAGTTTTCTTGGTGTTGATAACACATACCCGGGCTTCACTTTGGTGTGTCGGGCTTTTATTTTTAGTTTTGGGCCCAAGGACCATTTGGGCCTTAAGGCCCAACACTTTGGTTATAAGCCAACAAGCCCAAGTTTTTCCCAAATCAGTTTCTCTCTCCCTTTTCTTTTTCTCTCCCGATTCTCCCTTTATTCTCAACTGAAAACCCTCACAAAATCTGGATTTTACTTGTTTTTCACCAAAAATCACTTGGTGAGTGATACCCTAACACTTCCCCACCATTTCCCCTTGTTTTCCACCTTGTAGGATTGTTTTGGGTGTGTTTTTGGTGTGGCTTTGGCTCTTGAGCGGGATTTTCAAGTGGGTTTGAGGTAATTTCTGTTTGCTTGTAGTTTTGGTTTGAGTGTTGGTTGGTTTGTGTTTAAGGCTTGTTGGTTTTGTTGCGTTGATGCTTGGTTTGATTGGTTTTGTTTGTGTGTTGAGTATGTGATGATCTGAAGATTGGGGGTAATGAGATATGCTTGTGGAATTGATAGTTTTGATAGGTTTTGATGGAGTTGGTATAATGGATGGCTTGTGACTATTGTGTGTGCTGATTTGAGGTTCATGTGATTGAGGAGTATGGAATTTGTGATGTTGGTGATGGATTGGGTTTGCTGGAAATTCAAACCTGGAGTGAGGATTGATGGATATCAAGTTTGTTGTGGTTGTGACTATGGTTGTGTGTGGCATTATTGATGCCTAGGTGCGGTTCGGTTGTTAGCTTGTGTTTTGATGTTTAGAGGGGTGTTGTTGAGTGTGTCGGAAGGGGTCGTAGGGTTGTTTTCGTTTTGTGTCTTTTCGTTTGTTGAAGTTGTGTTTGAGTTGGTTTTGGTGTTGCCTTGCGTGTAGGTGGTTCCGCAGCATGTGACAAAGGCAAGGGCGTGGCGATTAGTGAGTCGTCCGCACAACAACAGGTGGGAGTTTATGTTTCATTTGCATACGCGACACGTTTTGTTTTCAGAATTCACATATGATTTCATGTTTTGTTTTGAATGGAGGCTTGCCATGTTTGAATGCATCAGCCAGATGTTCAAAAGCTGAAGTATGCTGACTTGTTTGGGCATACAAATTTTCATACGTGTTTTGTGACCTTCCATACGATATGATTTTTCATCATCTTAGACATTTTTGTTCTTGTGGCTGAATACATTGAATATTATTTTGAGCAGTTTGGCACCTGATTTACAAGAGGGAAACGCTTAAATGCATGCATGGAATATTTGATGAATTTTTAGATTTAATAGCCCATGCTTGATAAATTCAGTTTTTGGTCACTATACCAATTGGAATTGTTGACCAACGCTTGGCCAATGCGGAGGTAAGGGACGGGAGTATCCCTTCGTTTAGAGGGACGATCCTTTACCTAGGTGTACAGGGTGAAGTGTGTAGGCCTCGGATCTGAACTGATGAATTGAATGACAGGCTACGCATTTCAGTTGAATTGTAGGGACTTGTGTGATGATCTTGTGGTTTTTTTTTCACTTGTCCCGAAGACAACGTTGGTGGTGGGGACTATATCTATTTTGAATAAGTGCATGTGTTTTCAATTAAACCACCAACGGTCTTCCGGTGATCCTTTGGCCGGGATTCATCGTGAAGTAATACAGCTTCTCCCCAGCTATATTTCTGGTGTAATACCCATGCGAATGAGATTGTGACAAGTTTATGTGCTTGTGTTGATATGCATATGCTATGTGATTGCATACTTGTTGATGAGATGCACTTTGAGTAAGCATGGACTTTACTTGCTTTTATTCAGCAACTGTTTATACTTGGTTTTAGTGATTGCCTCTATTCCATCGTTTACGCTTATGACGCAGTAACTCTCACTGAGATCCCAGTGATCTCACTCCCCCTTTGTTGTTGTTTTTCAGGACTAGTTTCAGGAGCTTGTTGAGTCTTTCTTTTTGAGGTCGAGCTTCCCGGTTTGTCTTAGGGCTGGACTACTGCATTGGCACATTTGGAAACTCGGCATATCTTTGTGTTTTGGATTACCGTATTGCATGTTTCTCACCTTCGTGTTGGCCCTTGATGGGTTGTAGATTTGTGTGTTGTGACTTGAGACTTTTGTTTTATATGAGGCATGCCTTGTCCATGTGGCCTTCTGTGATTGTTTAAAGTCTTCCGCTTGTTGATATTGTGTACTCCGTGATTTCTTGTTGCCGAGCCAAATGCAAAAATTAAAAGCATGCTCCTATTTTAGTAAAATTCTAATTGATTTGCATGTTTTGGGATTTTATGTTGTGAAGCCTTGTGTGGCTTCAATTGGTTCACAGGTTGGGCCATTTGGAGCTGCACGGCGGTGAGGGGCCCTGGTACCGGGACGGGTCCTCACATTATGACCCTACTGAGATTCTTGTAATCTCATCCTATTGTATTCACCATTTTTCAGGCTTAGGTACATCCACTATCCGTGGTACCAGTGTGTGAGATCAAGGCTGCACGGCGGGGCGATATCGCATCATATTTGCATACTTGTTCCTTGATTGCCTGCACATATAACATGAATTATGATTGGACTACTTTCTGGTTTTTCAAGATACCTCCTTTACTTGTTGTGTCTGATTTATGTTGGAGGTTAACTTGCTAGAATTTTGGATCCCTATGGGACTTGTGTGTTGTGGATTCATTGATTTTATTTTAAGACTTCCGCTGATATTTCATTCACTCTGTATGATACCAGAATACTTGTCCAATATTATGCTCTATTTGTTGATAAACATGAAGAATGTACATGCTAAAAATCGAGAATTTGATGAGTAAGCCTTGTGGGATTGAGATAGGTCCTGGTTCTTGAGCTTGTTCGAGTTTCACGGCGGTAAGGGCCCTAATCAGAGAAATTAATAATAGGTTAGGAGTTAGGGTCATTATAGTATACTTCTTATTTTTGGAAGTGATTATAGTCCACCCTCAGCCTTAGTTTCGTCCGTAGTCCTATTGGTTGATTCTTCAATTGCGTGATATCCCTTATATGTGTAAGGATGATCTGATGTTCTTTAGGAGATATTTGTTTAAGATTTTTGTAGAACTTATGATGTTGTGACCCTACTGAGATTCTTGTAATCTCACCTTGTTTTTCTCACCATTTTTCAGGTTTAGGTACATTCGATGTTCATGGTACCAATGTGTGAGAATTAAGGCTGCACGTCGGTCTATATCGCATCTCATTTGCATACATATTTTTTGATTACTTGCGCATATAACTTGAAGATTTATTGGACCACTATCTATTTTTTAGAAAGTCTTCTCTGTTTGATTGTTTTGAAAACTTAGTGGGGATTTACTTGCTGGATTTTTAGATCCCTATGGGACCTGTGTGTTATGGTTCCTTTGTTAATCATAAAGTCTTCCGATGATGATTTATTCACTTCGTTTGAATCCTGATTGTTTTTCCAATATTATCATGCTCCAATCTTTAAAAACTTAAAGAATAAACATATTAAAATTGGAAATTAGATGGTTAAGCCTTGTGGGATTTAGATAGGTTCTGGTTTTAGGCTTGTTAGACGGTAAGGGTCTTAACAGGAGCAAATTATGATTAGCAGCGTATTGTAAGGAATTGTAAGGAATTGTAAGGAATTGCTGCGAATTAGTAGCGTATGGAGGCACACTTTTAGAATGCACCGGCACTCATGGAAGATCTTGTTCCTCCAATTGAACCTATACAGCTGGCTCATCCTAAAGAAGCCGAGAGACTTCTAGTGGTTATGGCGAAGTTGCTAAAGGAAGCTTGTCAACTAGGATGTAAAGATTTCAGCGGTTCAGTAGATGCCGCTGTGGCTCATGAGTGGATGGACACCTTATGCCTTGTCTATTTTTCCGTATCTCTGACGATTACAAGGTTGCCATTGTCACCTTCATACTTGTGGAAGAAGCCCTCGCATAGTGGACAACTATGAACTTGCAATTCAAAGATCTTTTGCCTACCTGGGATGTGAGGACCCGT
>JAEPBF010000224.1:0-83083 GCA_019739055.1 Passiflora organensis
TTTGCTTATTTTTGTTTTTTTTTTATTTTTCATGTTTATTTTTCCAATTTTCGCATCACGTTCCTTTGCATTTTCCATACTTGATAATTACCCTCTAGTTATTTCATGCCATATACTTATTTATGTGTTCAAAGCCGTAGGAACTAGAACTGCCACCACTTGGAAACTACAGAGGTGTAGGCTCAGATGTTGAATTCCTCTCACCAGGGTCACTGCCTGACTTAGGCACACTCACTATGATAGCTTGAAATAAGACCATATAGAGCATAACATGGGAGACTTTGGGAACAAATTTTTATGAGTGATTCATACTCAGGGAATAAATCTAGAACTTGCCAAGTTTGCCTCATAAACCTACATCGTAAGTATGTCTAGAGACATGATTTGGGCCCTTAGATTAAAACCTTTGCGTACATGGACCTTTGTTTGTTGAAGCCGACCCTTGAACAATACCATTAGGAGCCATCTTTGAGCCTAAGCCTATTTTTGTTGTTACCCAAGAGACAGCTCTCTCTCCTACTCCTAGAGAACCTGGGGGGCCAGCCACTCAGCAACCAGCAAAGAAAGAAATCCTGACCTGTGCCAGTAAAACACACCATGACCGCCCCGTGACCACGGTTGATATGCATGCCCCTCCTCCACCATGTGTAAAAGAAAGCGGACGAAAAAGGGAAATGACATTACCCCAGACATCTGACGAATTAAAACACGAAGAGAGGGAGACGAAGGGTACAATCAGAAACAATGATCAACCTAAGAGAAAAACAACAGAAGAATGCAGAACTATCTCTGCAAAGAGCTCGCGGGAAGTGCTTGGGCAAGAGAAACAGGCCAGGGAAGGTAACAAAACGGTTAGTGGTTGGTTGGCACCCTCTCAGCCAAATAGCCTTTTTCATCATACCCCTGTCCAAGGCCACGGTTCAGTCCCTGAACAAAGCCCCATTGATCTTTAGACTTACTTAGGCAAGCTTATGGTATTTAGAACCTGGTGTGAATGAGGAGAGGTCCTTGGTAGTGTAGTTCTGAAATTTCTGTGTGGTTTGATCAAGTGCATGGTCGTGTGTGTTTTAATTCTCGCATACACCCGTTCTGAGAAATTCTCTTTCTGATTAATATATCTCTGATAGGCTACTTGCGGTGAACGATCGAGTTTCTTTGGTCTAGAATGCATGCTTAGGGACAAGCATGGATTAAGTATGAGGATATTTGATAGTATGATAAAAATGTGTTTTTACTTTACGTAAAAACTGCTAGTTAGTACTTTCTATTATCAAATAAATACGTTTATGAAGTTATTACTGATATCTTACAAGATTGTTCTGTAAGCAGGATTTCACAGGATATTTTGTCGATTTAAAGGTAGATTTTCTGAAGGGGAATCAGAAGCCACGATTCGATAGTCAATGGCCACGAAGATCGGGAGCTGATCGTGATCACGGTCCGAAGATCTACCTGGTATCTCGGGAGATCTTGACTGATATGAAGTAATCTGATTCTGCGAGATCTTGGTAGATAGTATATATAGACCCTGGCCGCCTGTGGCCAAGAGAACAGTTTTTGGGATTTCTCTTTGTTTTAGACATCTTTATAGATTTTACTCCGGAAACTCAATGGAGGGCTAGAATTTCTTTTTCCTCAATTTAGTTCATTAACCAGACTTGACCCTTGTGAGGCCCCGTTCAGTCCGTTATTCAATTTCTTTTGTTATTTCTCGTCATTCTTTGTGCATAGTGATGTTATGGCATCTGATCAGCTCCACAACAAATCAGAAGCCAAACACTGATAATCGTGGGTGGTGAGTGAAACACGAGTGGTGAGAGGGCATACTCAGATTAACTATGTAGTAGATCTGAGGGTGACGTTTTCTGGGAAGTTGGACACGAAAGGGCGGAGGACATTCCACGCCCCTAGAGTGCTTAGTCGTACTGAGCAACTTACTAACTAGGACCCTACAGAAAAGACGTAATGCATCTTTAGAAGGCCCGTGATCATGGGTGGTCTAGGTATGGATTGAATTGAGGAATACCAAGCATTTGAGTCAGAACTTTATTTCCCATTTTCCATTCATTACACTTATTTACTCAATCTCTACCTATCACTGTGAACCCATAACCCTTTGATCTAATCGACCGTGGGTACACCGCGACCACGGCCGATTCCACATTAAGACTTCCAACTCTTAGCCATCTCCCTGGGGATTCGACCTTCCTTGCTGCTAGCTACCTGTCCAAAAAGAGGAAGATTATTTTGGTGAATACACGACAGTCATCAGCCCTATACATACCTAATAGCCTACCCTAAGCATCGTCACTGTCTACGTCCCAGACAGAAACCTAGTAACCGTTTGCTCTCTGTCCATTGTAATCTGCCGCCTCTAGCCTTTTTTTTCCCCATTGTTAGATCGTCTGTCAGTTCGGGAGGGTACGGTAAGAAGGTTATGTTCGTATTTTAAATTAGGTTTATGATTCCTGTCTGATTGTAGTCTGATTCAGGTACATCTGAGAGTATCGTGATAAGGGCAAAGGGATTTCTGGTTGTTCATCTGCACACCAGGTAGGAGACTACGCCTCATCTGTTTGATCGGCAATCGTTTCGTTCTTTGTTTGTGTTTTTGGCTTCTTCGATGTTGTCTTCTTTGGCTCCACTCTTAACTCTGTATTGTGGATTTGTTTGCTGCTAATACCTGTTAATGCGACTTTTGTTTGTCTTTTGTTGATTTGTCTTCTTTGGCTCCACTCTTAAATCTCTTAAATCTCATATGTTTGTTCACCCACCATCGTCTTTCTGAAATTTCCCTTGTGCCCAATCCGCTACATTTAATGTCACCTCAGGAGTCGTGTATTCCCCTATGGGTTTTGTTGATTTCCACCGGGTCACTCTCCACCTGATTTTCCCCCAAGTTAGGCCTTCGCCATTTGAGCCTGTGCAGTATTGTTTACTTTCCTGTTGGGACGGGGGCCTTCTGTTGTAAAATTAGGGTGTGGCTGGTCTTTGATAGCAGATGGGAAAATAGGTACATGTTTCTCTCGACACAGCAGTCCTCTTATCTCCCTGATGCCGCGAACTAATTACCACCGAGTTCGTGTGCCCTCCTCTTTGTCTTCGTGTTCTTTTTTTTTTTGAATATCAGTCGATTTATATAAATAAGGAAAGTAGATACAAGTATGTCCTTAACCAATATCCCGGTTCCATAGAGCCGGTGAAAATTCAAGATACTTGCACTGGAGTAAGCATCTGAAATTGTCACCAGCCGTGCTATCTAGTGGAAACAGAAAAAAGCAAAATCCCCTGAAGGCAATATAGATAGACAATCAGGACATCCCCTTGGCAAGTTATACTTAGCCCAACTAAAACCATGCCGAATTGCCTTGTAAAACAGATCATCCACATTACAAGTAGCTTGGCAGAAGATTCTTGCATTTCTACCCAACCAGATGCTCCATGTGAGCGCAAAAAGTAGCACATACCAGAGATTTTTCCATTTAGCTGGAATAGAAAATCCTCCCCACTGGGTGAACAAGTCGGACATACATCTAGGCTGTACCCACGTTAGGCCCCATTTGTGAAAGAGGAGAGACCAGCACCTCCAGGCCATTGGACAGTGAAGTAAAATGTGATTTGAATCGCATTCCTTCTTGCCACATGCACCGCAATCCTTATCAGAATCTGATAGGATACCAAGGCGAACCAGCTGACATTTGGCTGTGATCTTTTCCTTACAAGCCAACCACATGAAAGCTTGCCATTTGGGAGGGGCCTGCACTCGCCACACGTTTGGAATCAATGGTTCTCTGGCCGGGTAAGTGAGTGCTTCCATTGCAGTATAACATTCACGTACAGAGAATGGTCTCAGCTGTTCACCCCAAAGTAATTCGTCTGCCCGTACAGAGTTTGGAACTACCCCTCTCAGTAAGTCTAGCAAGCGAACAACTTCCTCTTCTTCCCACACAAATAACCGTCTCCTCCATAATGGTCTCCACTCCCAAACCTGTCCAACCATCACCCCAAATTGGGATATGGAACCCTCTTTATCCAAAGAAATATCGTACAAGCGAGGGAACAAACTCAATAAGGGGTGGCCATGTGCTTACCTTTTAAGCGTTCCAGCACCGTTTGCCATGTGCTTCTGCGGCGTGGATTCGCACCTAGTGGAACGCCAAGGTATATAAACGGCAACTCCTGCTGTCTATAATGAATCCTGAGTGCCAGTTCAGCAATCTCCACATCAGGAACGTTGACTCCCACTAAACCAGACTTGAAGAAATTAATCTTCAGACCAGATAACAATTCATAGCATCGCAGTATCCGCTGGATTCGAATAATTTCCTGCTGGTCACCCTGACTAAAGTGGATAATATCATCCGCATACTGCAAATGGGTCAGACGTAAGCCGCCCATGGTTATCCCTTGGATGACTTGACCGTCAGCTGCTGTAAGCAGTAATCGTGATAACACCTCAGCAGCTATATTGAACAACAAAGGGGATAGCCGTAAGACGCCCATGGTTATCCCTTCGATGACTTGACTGTCAGCTGCTGTAAGCAGTAATCGTGATAACACCTCAGCAGCTATATTGAACAACAAAGGGGATAGCGGATCACCTTGACGCAAACCACGTTCCACCAAAAATTCCTCCGTGGGCGCTCCATTTATTAGGATGGCACAGCGAGCCGACGAGATACAGCTCTGAATCCATTTCCTCCACCTTCCACCAAATCCCATATGTTCCATCGCCTCAAGAAGAAAACATCCAATTAACTGAATCGTAAGCCTTTTGGAAGTCTAACTTCAGACACCACCCTTTCAATCGTGATTGCTTCATACTATGAAGTATGTCGTTAGCCACCATAATAGAGTCACTGATGTGTCTACCTTCCAGGAAACCGGTTTGGAAAGGAGAAATTAACTGAGGCAGCACCCTCCTGAGTCTAGTAGATAGCAGTTTAGCAATAATTTTATACAGAATATTCAGGAGACTAATAGGTCTGTACGCGCCGAAATCAACTGCACCAGAAATCTTGGGTATGAGCGTGATGAAGCCATTATTGATCCCTCTAGGGAGATCACCACTGGAGTAAAATTTGGCAACCATTGTCACTACATCCTTGCCAATCACAGACCAGGCTTTCTTCAGAAAATAGAAGTTAAACCCATCCGGTCCTGGTGCTTTATGGCTTCCACAAGCCCAAACTGCACTTTTGATCTCATCTTCTATGAACGGTGCGTGTAGTTGGTCCGCGGCCGATGCTGATAAGCGAGGCAGGGCTAAGTTTCCCAGACCCAACCATCCTGAAATGCTCCACTGCAGCGCCTTGTATCTCAGACGGCGTGGTGCAAACCCTACCCTGAAACCGAATGGAACCAATAAAATTGTATGCACGCCTCATCGTAGCACACACATGGAAGAACTTACTGTTCTTATCCCCCAACTTAAGCCACTGCTGTCAAGATTTCTATCTCCACATCGCTTCAAGTTTCTGTTTGAACTCCCATTTTTGCAGCTGTAACTCTTGATATCTATCAGCCCGTACATTCCCATCAGCACCTCTAACCCTGTCTAGAGAATCAATCTCAGTCAGGATACATTGGAGTTTACCTTCCAATGCCCCGAATTGGGATTTGTGCCACTCCTGCAAATGGTTCTTTAAAAACGCAAACTTCTTTACCACATAGAAATCACCCGGAAACACTTGCCTAGCCTCCCTCCACAAACCGGCCACCAGCTGAAGAAACTGCGGGTCCTCCCACCAAATATCCCAGGAACGAAAAGGCTTACAGTCCCACCTAAATGAGTCAGCCTTCACCAATAAAGGTACATGATCAGAAAAACCTTTATCGCCGGCATACAATCTATGTCTGCTGAAATGAGAGCACCATTGGGGAGAAGCTAATGCTCTGTGTATACGGGATGCACTAGTTGAATTAAACCAAGTGAAAGCTTTCCCTAAAAGAGGCATATCAACTAAGCCAGCTCGACTGATAAAATGTAATAAACATGAAGCTGCCGTAGCATTAAACGAAGGACCTTACTGTTCATCTGCTGAAAGGGACTCATTGAAATCACCTAGAATGAGCCATGGGGCATTGACAACTGCCTTCCTTCTTGCCAGCTCAGCCCAAAGCTCACGCCGCTCCACCGCCACATTAGGAGCATGGAGACCAACGCAAATAAAAGTATATCCTGTATCACGCACCCATAGCTCCAATAGCATCCAGCGCTCATATTTCTGAACATCCAAGACCTACACACGTAAATCGTCCCACATACACAAAATTCCTCCTGCACTCCCTTGGGCATCGATAGCTGTCCAGTGAATGTGTTGACCAGGCCAGAAACGAGCTACCAATTGATCAGAGAAACATTCCCTCTTTGTCTCGCATAAAAACATAAGCCCCAGCTGCTCCTTTATAATAATGGTGCGAATCTGACTCTCCTTCATTTTCCCCAGACAACCGCGTATATTCCAAAAGGCTAAATTAATCATTGGATGGCAACACCCTGAACTCCTAGCACTGCAACTACACTAAGAAGTGCAGTGAGCCAGCCACTCATTCTCTTCCTCAACAATCTGAGCCTTCAACTTCCTTCGGATCGCAGCTTTCGTGTTCTTGCGGCTTAAACCCAAATGGATCCCAATGTCTAAAGTCCGCTGTGCCTCTATGTCACCTGGACAGTCGTCGTCACCTGGTTGAGCACGACATCCACTGGTAGAGGAACCATCTCCCTTTTCCGTTCTCTCCACCAAAAATGAAGGCTCCTCTGCCAGCACAGAGACTCCGCCTCCTTTGATTGGGTTGTGATTCTCCGAAGACAGGCTTCCATTAGGCTTGATATGTTTGAGCTTTTTCTGCCTACGCTCCCTAGCCCGTCCATGTACACCAACCCTGGAAGCTTTCTCACCTTCTGTCCGCATCCTGGTGAAAGCCATAACCTCAGAGGAGGGTGGCAAGGTTGAATTGATCGCTGTATGGTTCACTGAGTTTCCCCCAGAAAGAGCCTATCGTGAATCACACCTTTGATCCTCAATAGTAAGACCAGGCAACATGAAATGACCGCGCAGCCCTTTAAAAATCTGTGAAGGACCTATACGCCCCTCTCCCTGCTGAGTCACTACGATGCTTGCAACCACCTGTGCAGGCTGACTATGAATACTAAGCTGAGCTGGAGGACACTGTGGCCTATTATCCGGATTGATTAGGACATGATCTGTGGCCATTCCTTTTGTCTGTACTGCTTGCCTACTAACGTGATCCATAGCTTTGCTACTGTGTCTATCAACTGATGTGTTGTGTGTAGGTGGGACAAAAAGGTTATTGCTACCTCCTGACACAGACCCTTTTTCCTCATCCTCGGGCCCCACGCCTCCTTTAACTTTGACTTTTGAAAGCTTCACTAAACACTGTTTGCCGTCTAACCTCAAATGCACTGTTCGTTGAAGCTCCTGCAGAATTGGAGTAGCAATTTGTAGAACTGCACTGGACAAGTTACTCCATTTCGCCGTGGAGGGATGAATCTGAACCACCATTCCCACCTGGCTAATAATCTTCCGGAAAGACTCCTCCACCCAGGCACTAAGGGGAAGACCAGTGATTTCCACCCAACACATTCTACGCACCCCAGCATCTTCAACCCTCCATGGATGCAGCTCATGAAACTTGCTATTCCAAAAATCACGATTAGAACTCAGTTCATATTGTAGCTGTGCGGTAGTCTCAAAGACAATGAGCTTCTGGAAAGGACCCATATCAATACAGTCAATCCCCGTCGGAAGGTCTATTGGGACGTGAGCTACCTCACGTAACAGACCAACAGCACATCGTTGCAGTTTATGCATGAGCTCGGGATCTGAGACTAGCTCCAAAGGACCATCCGCAAACTCAGGCATTCCTTGAGCAGCAGTGACAGCTGCGTACGTGCGTCCGTCCCTCTCCCGCAAAGGCAGATCACAAAGGCCTGTATCCCGTAGGTGTCCTTCGTCTGATGTTTGAGCTCGAAAGCTAGCTGGTGGACCTTTCTGAACCCGTTGTGCCCCCCTTTCTTCCTCAAACCGGGCTACATTAATGCGGGTCCGTGCATACCCTCCGAGTTTCGAGTGCAACCTACTTTGTCTTGCTGCTTCCTGTACTCCACACTTAACAAACTTAAGAAAGCCGAATCTCAAGCCCTTTTGAGAAAGACGACCGGAGATGAAAATATCTACCACCGGTTCCACCTCTGCTATCGCTCGGAATAATTTAGAGGACGTCCAATCTGCAGGGATACCATCGATGTAGTAGGAAATGTAGCGATCCTTTCGGAACACCTGTGCTGGTGACCAGCTGAGGTTAGCCTGTTCAGGAGCCTCCACAGGCTGGGAACTGTGATGGTTAGGGGCAGGGGGGAGGACTCGGGACTTACCATTGACACGAGGGATGGGTGAAGAGTGTTGGGAGGCTGGGGTTAGAACGTGGGAGTAAATGGGTTTAGAGAGAGGCGGGAGCACGGGTGTGATGAGAGAATCCATTCTCGTCTTCGTGTTCTTCCTTATTCCTTTTCTTTCTTTCTTCCCAATAGTCTGTCCCTGTCGAGTGTGTGTGGTCAAGCCACCAGCGAAGAACAGATCCCACTGGTTATCCCTGAGGGACCCAACTCGCAGCTGCTGTCTCATCCTCCTCGTATTGGTTCTACGTCGAGCAAGACATGTTGGGCATTTCCGGCCCAATCCTTTGGTAGAAGATGCCTTGTTATGGGGTGAACAAAGGCTGCCTTTTACAGCAAAAAATTGCTATCACACTCTCGCAAGGGCAGCAGCGGAGTCATCTGCGCGGCCTATCCCGAATGTATGGCGTAGGAAGGGTGCAACCAAATGGCAGGTATTTATGTGGTTGGCATGTATGGAGAAACTATCTGCCAAAGGCTACTTAATACGCTTAGGAATCCTGCCAGCGACTGACCAGTTTTGTGATGCTTGTGGCTGTGTGGAAGGGGATGCTACGCACATTTTGCTGGATTGCAGGCAGGCATGGGCATGTTGGTCGTTGCTGTTTAAACATTGGGGATTATGTTGGGTACAACCTAGGTCCACAGCTGATTTTTTTGTTCAATTGGAAGGCTTCTCCATACCAGTCCGATGGCGTGCTCTCTGGTATGTGCTACTCTTTTCTTGTGAATGGAGCATTTGGCTGAGCCGTAACAACAGAATTTTCAGAGGAGTTGTATCAAGTGCGGCAGATATGTATTTTAATGGCATGCGGCATGGGTTTTACTGGGCAAACACAAATCTTCCTGATATAAATATTGATACTCTGCATGTATTAGCTGTTGGGGATGTTGTCTCATTATTGTCCTCATTAGCAACGTAGTTCTGTTGTTCATTGGCATGCGAAAGCAATAGTTCTGGGATGGAGGAGAATCGGAGCATGCTGCTCAACAACAGCTTCCGCTTCTTTGACAGCAACTGGGAATAGAGTCATATGCCTAGCTGGTTTCAATCATACTGTTGTATATTCAGGATATTGTCACGGCTGCAGGAGAAGTCCGAAACGCAGCAGATAAAAGTATGAAGCAAAATTTTGGCGACCTATCCAGATGCGTTTCCTGATGAGTCAATGTCTGCTGGTCGTTGCAAACTCGGGGGATCCTGGGGCTGATGCATATTCCGGCAGATTGTTTGGAGGAGGAGTTTCTGTCGGATTCCTCTTTGTGAGTTGCTGCTGTTTTGATGTTTTGTTCTCCTCTCTGGATTTGTAGCTAATTGGTGCTTGTTAGCTAGTTGGATGTGTTGTGAGTTCCTGCAAATTGTTAGCTTGACCTCACAGATCATGTAATTCAGAAACAAGGGTATTTATATTGTTGTATTCATCCTGTGTATTGTCATCTACCTTGCCTCCCTAGTTCTCTCCTTTTATTTACAAAGAAGTGCTGCATACTTACCTTGCTTCGTTCCTTTTGATTTTCCCTGCTCTTGCAGCTGGTTTCCTTTTGCTTTATTCTTCCTTTCAAGCCGAGTGTGACGTGACCTTCTTCTTTAAGTCGGTTCCAGAAGCTGTGAGCTCGCCCCCTTCTGCATGCTCTCGTCTTCTTGTTGCGAACTCACCCACTACCGTGCCCTCCATTTGTAGTATACACGAACAAAACTGGGAGCATGATGTGTTCTTTTCCCTTTGTAACTTCGTACCAGCCAGCCCTTTCCAGTTTCTTATTTGTTTTCCTTTTCTTGTCTGCATTGATGTTCTTTCTTTTGATTTCTTTTACTTCTTTCCTTTGTATTCTTGTACCACTCAATTAATTAATTAGATAATGAACATTGGGATTTATAACTAACATTTGTTTTATGTACTTATGGGTCCCTCGCAGCTCTTTTTGACTTTTTGTTTCATTTTATAAAGCTGCCCAAGAAGTCACGTTTGCCTCTTTCCGTTTAGTTTTAAAAACAAATTTAATTGACAATCAATTAATTATCTTGTCACAAGCATTTCTTGTTGACTTTGGTTACACTTATAAACCTGCGTAAGAAGTCATCTTTGTCCTTTGTTCCTTTTTTTTAACACAAGTTTAATTGTCAATTTTATTAGTAAGTTACTTCATTCTTAAATCAATTCAGCTATAGCGTGGGTATCACATGCAGCAATCACTTCCCTTAATTTTATTATTTACTTATCTATCTATTTACTAAAAGAGTGAAATATAAATATAATATTAATTTAATAGACTTAGTATAACTATAAGGTTCTTTTATTTATAGTTTTTAATAAAATATTTTAAAATAAATATGTTGTTTAATAAATGTTTCGTATTCAGTTTGGTATCTACAATAGATAAACGTTCACTTGGCCAATGCGAGGTAAGTATACGGAATCCCAGTGATAGGGGAGACTTGCTTACCTGCTCGGGAGTCGTATGGATGATGTTCACTTATACCTGCCACGTCTTCGCAGGTCGGTTCGTATGGCATATTGAGGCAGGTATGATGTGTGTAATGTTTTCTCTGCCTAGTCTCGGACAACACTGGCAATATGAGTTACGTATTATATGTTGTTTTAAAAATAAATTTATATTGCCAGTGGGCTCCCGGGATCCCTTTAGCGGGGGTTACTCGAGGAGTGTTTTATTATATCCATCCCGATGGGTTTTTCTTGGTTGACATTGTTAATAGTATTGTGTTACGAGTTGTTCTACAGTATAAAAATTTAATGTGTGAATTCCTTAGCTTTCTGGTTGTTTCCATTACGTCCTTATTCGTATAGTAATTCATTTTTCCTCTTCTTTGTATGTCCTCTCGTTTCCCAATTTAAGGTATGAATTCCTTATCCTTCTGATTGTTTCTGTTATGTCCTTGTTTGTATAGTGATCCTTTTCTTTCCCCTCTTGTTTGTGCTTCTGTTTCCCCGTAAGGACATATGATGCTGTGACTCCTACTGAGATTTTATTATCTCATCTGTTGTTGTTTCCCCCTTTCAGGAGTAGTTCGTGAGCCGTAGACGGCATTTGAGGTGTGAGTGCTTCTTACGACTTGGCTAGACTATCGCACTTGCATGTTTTACACGGTTTTCTTTTTCTGGCATTCCCTGATTGACTCGTTTGATGATTTAGTTCATTTTATTTATACGGTTTTACGTTTTGGGCTTTAAGCCCAGTTTGTGATTTTGGGCTTGTGGTTGTATGGACCTGTCTTTCGTTTTGAAATTAAGACTTCCGCTGTGGTATTTTGTTCACTCTGATTTTTATGCCAGATGTCTGTTTCTTATTTAACATGCTCCAATTCTTGAAAATTTTAAATGCGTCTGTTTTGGGAATCGTGTTTGAAAAGTCGTCTAAGCCTTGTGGGATTCGGATTGGTCCACGTGTTGGGACTATCCGGGTTTCACGGCGGTAAGGGCTCGGTTTTCGGGTTCGGGTCCTTACACCATTGATCCTTCGGAACCGCTTGTTAAACATCTTGATGGCCATAACAAAGCAAAATCAAGTGCCGCTGTCACTTTAACAAATAGGAAGAAAATGAAGTCATCATCGCAGAAGATTTTTTTTTGAAAAGACAAAGAATATATATTAACATCCAAAAATTGTACAACTAGACTCCATCAGATACACACCTCAGTTTAATCAAAATCAACAGTGAAATACCAAGATGCCTACTGACGTAGATATCTTACTCGTTCAAAGTACAGCACCTAACTTCTAAAGTATCCCATGCCAATCATCTATAACAAAAAGATCTCCACACCTATAATCAGTCTCAATCTCATTTGCTCTCGCCCAATCTAACCCTTGTATCATACCCTCCACAGCTATATCTTTGGGATTCTTAGAGATATCTTTAAAGACTCGTCCATTCTGTGCTAACCATAGGCTCCAAGTGCAAGCCATCAACAAGCACTCCCAGATCTGGCTCGATCTTCTCTTTGTTACTAAACCACCCCATTAAACTAACAGATCTGATAGCGCCCCAGGAAGAACTCCTTTCACACCCCATCTATGCATTACTTCTGTCCAACATCTCTATGCTGCCGGGAAAAGTAGTAAAACATGATCTGCATTCTGTTCTTCCCCTCCACATGCCACACATCCCATATCCTCCTGCCTGATTAGTTTAAGTCTGAATAGTCTAACTTTTTGAGTATCCTATCCTGACATGCAAGCCACATGAATGCTTTACTCTTCGGGGTCCCGTATCTTTTCTAGATAGATGGTATCTTGACTTGCAGGTCCCGTATTGCCACCTCTTCTAATGTCTTAAAACATATCTTGACCGAAGGATCATCCTCCCCCTCTCCCCTAACAACTCAGTCGCAATTCACCGAATCCATCCTCACCTTGGCCAGCCCCTCCAACATGTCTTCCACCATCTCTTCTTCCCACACAAATAGCTGCCTCCTCCACTCAAACTCCCATATCCAAGATACCTATTTCCATGCTCCTACCTCCACAATCTTCTTACATTTTTGTAACGAGACCTCAAAAAACCTTGGATATCTTTCTTTTAAGGTCACATTATCGATCCAGATGTCTTCCTAGAAACTTATTTGGTCCCTCTTACCGACCTTCCATCTCAACTGCTTTCTTGCGGTTACTGCTAACGTCTGGTCTCCGTTTATGCAGCTTAAAATATCCTTCCATATCATGGAGATTTTCTGATTAAGGAATGATATTCCTTCACTCCCCATACTCAGTTTATATACTTCTGATATGACTTGCACCCAAAGATCCTCCTGGGAAGAAAATAGCTTCCAGCACCATTTTAACAATAACGACTTGTTTCACACCTCCAAATTTCCTATTCCAGCACCTCCCTTATCCACTAGAAGACATACTTTGCTCCACTTTACCTTATGGATACCCTTGGACTCTACATTCCCTTTCCACAGAAATCTTCTCATTAACATCTCCAATTCCTTCTTAACTCTAATGGGAATCTTGTACATGGACATCATAAATATTGGAATGTTGTTTAAAACTAACTTGATCAGCATAATACGACCCTCCAAGGATAAAAAAATACCCTTTCCAGCTCGCCGATCGTCTTCTAACCTTTGATATAACTCCTTCCCAAGTCATATATCTTCTCGGGTTTTCCTCCATGGGGAACCCAAGATATTTAATGGGCAAAACCTCTGATTTGTACAGTAAATGCCCTGCCGCCGCCTCCACCTTCCTTCAGGATATTGATGCCTATTAATGAGCTTTTGTGGAAGTTAACCTTCAGACCCGTGATGATAGCAAAGCATCTTAGAACTCTTTTGACATTACTCAACTCCACATCTCCGTCATTACATAATATAATCACATCGTCTGCATATTGGAGGTGTGATATTGATTTAGATCCCATCTTAATCCCCTTCACAATTCCTTTAATTTCTGCTTTCGTCATCAACCTGAATAACGTTTCCGCTATAATGTCAAAGAGGAGCGAAGACATGGGATCACCTTGTCTTAATCCCTTCTTCATCTCAAACTCTTGCGTAAGTGCTCTATTAACCAAAACCGTAATCCTTGTAGAGGACACGCAACACCTGATCCACCTCAGCCACTTACTCGGAAAACCCATACCTCTCATCACTTCAAAGAGGGCTTCATAGAATCATAAGCTTTTTGGAAATCTACCTTTAGGCACCACCTGCGTTGTTTTGAAACTTTTATCGCATGAATTACCTCCGAAGCTACCATGACCGATTCTAAAAGCTGCCTTCCCCTAATGAAACCTGCCTGGAATAGGGAGATGAGTTGGGTGATAACTCTTTAAGCGTTTTAGTCAACATCTTCGCAATTGCCTTATACACCATATTAATTAGACTTATTGGTCTGAAATTGTTGAGATTGGCTACCCCTCTCCCTTCGGGGTCAAGATAAGGAAAGAGTTATTCACTCCCTTTGTCAAACTGTCTCTGCGAAAAAAGCTCTCAACCAGCATCATAACATCTTTCGCAATCACTCCCCACGCCTTCTTGTAGAATAGGAAATTAAATCCGTCCGTCCCTGGCTCCCTATTACTCCCACAATCCCAAACCGCCTCTTTAACTTCATCCTCTGAGAACAGTGAAATAATAGCCTCAGCCTCTTCTTCCGAAATTCTACTAAACTCCATCTTGTCAATTTCCAACCACTGCACGGACTCTGATTGAAATAATTTTTTGAAGAAGCCTGGCGTCTCTTTCTTGATCTCTTCGGGCTTAGATATTGTTCTTCCGTCAACCATTATTGTACCCATAAAATTGTGTCCCAACCTCAACCATTGGATCCTGGATTTCCGTATCCAGCAAGCCTCTATCTGCTTGGAAAGTCTCCACTTCTTTTCTTATAAGTTCCTTAGCTCTATCTCTACTTGTCCCCCAAGATCGGCACCCGACTCTCTCTCCACTTCCAACCTATCAATCACCTCGAGAGTCTGTGCCAGCTCTGCCTCAAGGCACCCAGAGCGATCCCTACTCCAGATCTTAAGCCCTTTCTCCAGATAATTCAGCTTGCATAACAGAGTATAATTCCCTGGATGTAAATTGCAACCCTTCGACCAGAATCCTTTAACCACGTATAGAAACCCAGGATCTTCCCACCATACATCCCAAGATCTGAATGGCTTTGGTCCCCAAGCATCATCCACTTCTTTGATCATGATAGGGCAATGATCAGATAGTCGTTTGTTACCGGCAACCAGAGAAAATCCCCTGTGATCCGCCAACCAATCCACACTAACAAACGCTCTGTCAATCTGTGATGCATACCTTGTCGAAGACCAACTGAACCTGCGTCCACACATCTGTAGATCGATGAGTCCCCCCTCTTCCGCATTTTTTCTGCACCCCTTCTGCCAAACATTCCTTTTAACCTCTCCCAGGGTAACAATACCTCGTTCACGTCACCTATGATCACCCACAGTCCCGGGAAATTCAATTTAACCTGCAGAATATCCTTCCACAGCCTCTCCCTCCTAGAAGAGCAATTAGGGGAGTGCACTCAAGCACAAAATAGTCTATAACCCAAGCTTACTATCACCATTTCTAACACAATCCATCTCTCATAGCAAAGTTGTCTACAACGACCCTTGTTTCATCCCAAAGTACTAGCAAGCCTCCTGCTCTGCCCCTAGCCTTATTGGCACACCACCCAAGCCTATCTCCCGGAATTATTTTCTGAATCAAATACATGTTCATCTCCTCAACCTTCATTTCAGCTATGAAAATAACACCCAATGGAGTTACCCAAGGAGGGTCAAACTTCTTTCCGGCTTCCCCAGTTTTTCCGCTCTTCCTCAACCATTTCCATTAACTTGGCCCTCAAACATTCTCTTGAGAATTTCATTTGGAGTTCAAGTTTGTCCATTACCTTGGAGGTTGCTCTAACCTCTTCATCAACGTCAAAATCCTCCTCCTCCTACTCCTCATGTTGCTCGCCGTTATCAGTACTAGTCTCCGGTACCTGGGACAGGGGTACTACTGACTCGAGCACTACCACTGCCATTTGTGAGCTTAGTGATTCTCCCGACTCAACCCCTGAATCTCCCATTCTTTCTATGGTTATCACTCCCCTCTTCCTTTCATTAAGCACCTTCATCCTCTCCCTAACTGCCCTGATGCGGTCATAAACCTTTGCAAGTATCACATCAGATTTGAGACTTGCATGTGTTGAGCCTTGACTATCTTCCTCATCCGCATTTTCTCCTTAATACTTCTCGCTTCCACCTTCCTTTGTTCCCCTCCTGGTTTGGCTTCGACCCATAAACTAATCAGGGACTTCTTTTCTTTTCCAGCCTCACGGATCTCTGTATGGCCCATCTCGTTCACTCCATTACCCGAGTTACGTTGGGCCTCAGCACCCTTTTCGAAGCTAGAGTTAGATTGTTAGGCACGTGTGAACAAACGCCCTCCAATCTGACCCTCCACCTATTCGTGTTCCTTTCTCATCCTGTTCGACGTTTTCTGCTTCAGGGAGTGGACCCATCTGAAAGGTGAAAAATCAGAATTGTGGAATCTAGATTGTCCTCCCCGTTCCCCCCTCCCCTCCATCTTCTCCCCCCCCCCCCTCCTTTTCTACCAACTCAGTATTGAATCTTCCCAAATCATGACATTCCTCGGATACTGAGACCAAGAAGGAGCAATCTTGTACCTCCATAAAGATTGACACAGAGATTTTGTTAGAACTTTTCGTGTGCACACACACCAATGCAGCCTCAAAACTAGCCTTCACCAATGTCTTGAAATGAATCTGCACTACCTCGTCGACCTCCGCCGCCACCTTCCTAAGTCACTTCTCCGACCATGCATGAATCAGAAATCTTCTCATCCTCACCCAACATATTCTATATTCTTCAGCACCCCTTAGGTTCCATGTCCTCAATTCCGCGAACACCTCCCTCCAAAGGCAACTGTTCTTCACTAGCTCGTGCGACATATCACCCTTGGAAGGGAACGTCACAAGATCCTCCTCACCCCCCAAGGTGCACACCCAGACTTCTGGAGGTATTTTGTGCGATTTTAAGCAACCATCTTTGGGAATACCCAGTAAACTTCTCTCTAGCCACTCCTTATTAGGAGTTGCGGGAGGAATTTGGATGCGAGGCCAAAGATCCATTTCCGATTTGTTCAGATTCGTTCCTGCAACCACCTTAGAGAAAGATCGAGCCCCTCTTAATGTAGGGTTTGCCATTGGGCTCCTAGGCGGCCTAGCTGCCTCAACGACGTTCAGTTCTTTAGCGAGTGTCTTCCTTTTCACCGGCTTCTAAATTCTATCCGTGAATATTGCGACGCTGAACCGGAGCATAAATCCTTCCAACCTTAAACTATTCAGCTTTGCTAAACGTAAATTCTCTTGAGGCCCTTGGTGGATGAACCTCGCGAACCCGAATCTAGTGTTTTGAACACTTCGCTTACCCGTAATGTAAATGTCCACCACTGGCTCTCATTTGTGTACTACCTGATAAAAATCATCCGGACTTCAATCCTCAAGAATAAAATCCACAAAATAAGAGACGAATCTCTTGGTGCAAACACCGAGTTGGGATTTCATTGGTTATTGCAGTGCTCATACTTTCTGAAGCCCATATACTGACCAACTACCTATGTAGAACTCCGATTGTTTTCTGTATGATTCACATGTAGCACAGATGGTCCCGGGTCAGGTAAAAGGGTATCAAATTAGGAATCGGGTTTTGGTTGTTCCGAAGGGGTGGGTCTTGAGTTTGGTTGCTTATGATGTGTAGATGTTGGAACGTAGCCTTGTGAAAGAGGCATTACTGAATCTGGACTTTGTTGAGGTTCCATCATCGCAGAAGATAACAACCTCTTTACATAACAACATGACAGAACCAGTTCTTTTCACTTATGGTGATGGTGGCGTAAATCAAGAGCCTAAGACTTTGGGTTCAAGTGATGAAGTACAAATGGATGATGGTTCTAAAGACCATTGACCCTTTGTCTTTCTTACTCGATAGTTTTGTTTTCTTTCTTTTTTCTCTTAATTTTGATGGTTACACTGAATTTTAAATTGCTAGTTTGGAATGTGTAGGGTGCCGTTGGACAGAGTTTTAAGCAAATGAACAAAGCTTTGATTGATCAATATCTGCCTGATGCTTTTGTGATTTTAAAGCCACGGATTAGTGGGGTTAAAGCTGATCGAGTGATAGCTTCTTTGTCTTTTTTGCTAGCTGCCTACGTATCTCTCAAGTTCAAAAGAGGCGCGTTGTATGAGAGAATCAGGTCGCCGTAGTTCAGTTCTTTCATTCACAAAATCGCTCCCATAGAGTGGAAGCTCAAGGTTTTTCTGGAGGTATTTGGGTATTATGGAAGGATAGGTGGAAGTACATAACAGGTGATCATGCTTCCTTAATATTTAAGGCTGATTCCTTCAGGTGGGGATGTCATCCATTTCGTACATAGGATGTTTGGTGGGAAGATTCCCAGTTTCTTCAATTGGTGGACAGTATGTGGCGGGAGGCGGCAATTTATTTTCCTGGTAATTTTTGTGCAGTTAAAAAATTTGCATTCCTCAAGCGGAAATTGCAGTGGTGGCACAAGACTCATTTTGGGGCGCTAGACAATACTCTGAAAAGTGTGTTAGCCGAGATTGACTCATTGGACCAGCATCAAGGTGAAGTGGGGTACACGTTACCTGGTCGCTATCAAGAGTTACAAGAGCAGAAATGGGCTATCAAACAGCAGTTAGAAGCAATGTGGAGGCAAAGGTCGAGACAGCAATAGCTCAAGCTGGGGGATAAGAACAGTAAGTTTTTCCATGCGAGCTCTACGCTCAGGCGTGCCTATAATTTCATTGGATCCATCTGGTTCCAGAATAGGTTGCTTACTACTCCAGAGGAAATTCAAATGGCTGCAGTTGATCACTTTCGCAGTTTCTTTACGGATGAGGGACATCGATGGTTGGGGTTGGGTAGGCTGGCATTGCCGTGTTTATCTTCTACAGCAGCCAATCAGTTACAAGCCCCGTTTGATGAGGATGAGATCAAAAGTGCAGTTTGGGACTGTGGGAGTCACAAAGCTCCTGGACTTGATGGGTATAATTTTTATTTTATTAAGCAAGCTTGGACGATTGTTGGTAAGGATATCGTTGCTATGGTGACAGAAATTTATTCCAGCGGGATTCTTCCTCGGGGGATAAACAATGGCTTTATCATGCTCATCCCTAAGATATCAGGAGCTACGGATTTTAATGCTTATAGACCTATCAGCCTTATCAATGGTCTATATAAAATCATTGCAAAGATTCTGTCCAAGAGGCTTAAACGGGTGATGGAACAGCTAATCTCACCTTTCCAAACTGGTTTTTTGGAAGGCCGGCATATTTCTGAGTCAATCATGGTTGCTAACGAGATTATCCATAGTATGAAGAAGTCCCATCGCAAGGGTTGGTGTCTGAAGTTAGATTTCCAGAAGGCCTATGACTCGGTGAATTGGGCATTTCTTCTTGATGTTATGGAATTGATGGGTTTCGGGAGACGGTGGCGGACTTGGATTCACAGTTGTATATCATCTTCCCGGTGCCCCATTCTCATTAATGGGGCGCCCACGGAGGAATTCTTGATGGAGCGTGGTCTGAGACAAGGTGATCCGCTCTCTCCATTGTTGTTTAATCTTGCGACTGAGGTTTTTTCTCGGATGTTGATTACAGCCGCTGATTGCCAAGTTTTTAGGGGTATTTCCATGGGCGGTTTAAGTCTTACGCATTTGCAGTACGCCGACGATATAATTCTCTTTAGCCAGGGTGATACACAAGAGGTTATGCGTTTGCAAAGGTTGCTGCGATGTTTTGAGTTGCTGTCAGGATTAAAAATCAACTTTCATAAATCAGGTCTCGTTGGAATTAATTCCTCTATGGCTGAAGCAGTGAACTTGGCCTCTAAGTTGCACTGTCGACAGCAGGTGCTTCCCTTCACGTATCTAGGTGTTCCTCTTGAAGCGAACCCCAATCGCCGAAGTACGTGGCAAACGGTGATGGATAGATTCAAGGGAAAACTTACCTCGTGGAAAGGATCATTGTTATCGCTGGGTGGCAGGATTACCTTAATAAAAGCTGTGCTGAACAGCCTTCCGGTCTACTATATGACCTTTTTTCAGATGCCGGTAGGTGTTAGAAAGGCATTAGAAAAATGGATGAGACGATTCTTATGGACGGGGAAAACTGAATCGCGTTGCTTGTGCAAAGTCAGTTGGTCTACGGTGGTGCGTGCAAAAGATAGGGGAGGAGTCGGCCTGGGTTTGCGGCTTAGAAATCAGGCCCTTCTTACGAAATGGTGTGTCAGACTAGCCACTGATGCGTGTTCTCTATGGAAGCAGGTGATTCTGCAGAAATATAGCCCTCATCTCACTTCGGCAGGAATTGAATGTGCTGTTAGCGATGTATCTTCTATCTGGCGTGGGATTGTGCAGACTAGTGAGATTACTTTCCCCAGCGGCCAGTGCCTTTCAGAATTTCATCGGTGGAGATTGGGGCAAGGTACGTCTATAGCTTTTTGGCGTGATTGTTGGTGTGGCAGTCGCCCTTTAATGTTGTTGTTCCCACGTTTGTATGATCTTTCGCTAGATAAAGAGGGAGCAATCCTTCAATTCGGGGGCTTCATTGACCAGTCTTGGGAATGGAGGTTGAAATGGAGGAGAAGGTTATTTGTATGGGAGGAAGGGGAAGTCCATAGACTAGAGGATTTGTTGAGTGCCTTTGCGCCGTCCTCCTTTCAGGAAGATGAGTTAGTATGAGGTGAACAGATGCGGCCATTCTCTGTCAGCCATTGTTACCATACTTTGGAAGGCATTACGGCTACGTCCAGTGAACCAACGATTCCAAATGTTTGGAGCAGATCGGGTGCCCCTAAATGGCAAGCATTCATGTGGCTTGCATGTAGGGAGAAACTCAATGCTAAAGGGTAGCTCATTCGACTTGGCTTATTACCAGATTCTGATGGTGATTGTGCGGCTTGTGGCCTGCCGGAAGGGGACTCAAACCACATCCTACTCGACTGCAGATTGGCGTGGCGGTGTTGGTCGCTCTTATTTCACAAATGGGGCTTATGTTGGGTCCAGCCAAGATGTATGACAGATCTATTCCTACAGTAGGGTGGTTTTACAATTCCAGCCAGATGGATGGGTCTTTGGTATGTGTTACTTTTTGTATTGACATGGAGTATCTGGTTAGGACGTAATGCACGGATTTTTCAACAAGTGCCCAGCACTGTGGATGCATTGTTCTACAATGCCATTAGGCATGGCTTCTGTTGGGCTAAACATAACCTGAAGGACGGCTGCCCTGACTGCTTGTCCTTGTTACCTTCAGGTGACTTTCTTGCTTTTCGGATTCTGTAGGTACAAGGTAGGTGAAACGGTACACTGCCAGTATGTTTGCTTTGGTTGTTTCTGGTCTCGATACAGGTCTGCTGGCTGTAGCAAGCTCGGTGGCGTTTCAGTTGATTTATATTAGTTTTCCAGCTGATTGAGTTGCTCGCTGGTTACTTCCGGGGACGACGTATCTTACTGCTTGTATTGCCAGTTTGGAGGGTCTGTCTTTGATTTCCCAATGGATATGCAGTGCTTTGGTGTTGTGAAAGTTATGGATCCTGTAATTCAGTCATAGGATCTATTTGTTTCATTTTGGCCATTGTTTTGGTACAATGATCCATTGTACAGGTTATATGTAATATTCTTACTTCTTAATATACATATCGATATCTCTTCAAAAAAAAAAAAGTGAGCTTAAATCATCGTCAGTTCATTCATATGTTCATTCAGGATTTTGTAGGTTTTTTTCTATGTTTATTGCTATATATGGGTCTCCCAATTCGAGTAGAGGAAAGATTCTCTGGGATTATCTATGAAATATCACCACGAGTGCCTCTTGCCCATGGCTTTTAGAAGGAGACTTCAACGCGATCCTATCCAGAGAAGAGAAATCTGGAGGAGCTGTGAGTGGTGGACATTTTTGCGATGATTTTTCTCAATGGCTTGAGGATTATGGATTAACTGATATTGGTTTTAATGGACTAAAATTCACATGGAAGAGAGGCTTGTTGTTAGAGAGATTGGACCGTGTAATATGTAATGAGGGTTGGTTTCGTGTATGTCCTCATTCTAAGGTGTTTTACCTTCTACAAATTAGTTATGATCACAGACCTATTTTGATTCAAAATAATTGGAATAGGAACTAGGTTTGGTCTCAACAACCCAAGCCTTTTCGATTTAATGCATCATGGTAAACCCATGATAAATGGCCTAAGCTTATTAAGAATGCGTGGGATGAGAAAGAAAATCTTGTGAGAGTAGAACGAATGTGCAACGAATGTTGTTCTCATTCCAAAAATAGAAAATCTTGTGAGAGTAGAACATTTCAGACCTCTAAGCTTGTGCAATGTTAGTTATAAGCTGGTCACAAAAATAACTGCCAATAGATTATGTTCTATAATGCATCATGCTATCGGGCCTATGCAATCAAACTTCATTCCAGGGAGACAGATAACGGACAATATCTTTTTAGCTTCTGAAATAATACACTCAATTGGGAAGAAGAAAGGAAGTATAGGGTGGATGGTGATTAAGGTAGATCTTGAAAAGACTTACAATCGATTATCTTGGGTCTTTATTCAAGATACACTAGAAGATGTTGGGATTCCTAGTGTTATATCTGAACTGGTTATATCTTGTCTGAATGTAACTATGTCTCAAATTTTATGGAACGGCAAGCCTACATATTCATTTCAGCCATCTCGGGGAGTAAAGTAGGGTGATCCTTTATCTCCTTATATCTTTGTTCTATGCATGGATAGATTAACTCAGACTATTGAAGATTATGTTAGAAAAAAGTTATGGTGTCCCTGGAAATATTCAAATGACGCCCCAAAAATATCAATTTGCTATTTGCAGACGACATGTTGTTTGCAAAGGCAAGTTTGGATCAAGCGATTGTGATTAGGCAAGTGAAGCAAGTGAACTACGGGTGAATACAGATAAGACTTTTGTTACTTTTTCACCGAATGTGGAGGTTGGAGATGCAGAGAGTCTAACCTCTACCTTGGGGTTTAAACAAGCATCTTCCTTAGAAAGGTATTTGGGCTTTCCTCTTCATAAGATCAGATTAACTCGCAAAAATTTTGAGACTATTCTTGAAAAGGTTAAAAATAGAATCCAAGGCTGGAATGGCTCGAGTCTCTCTTTGGTAGGTCGATCTACTTTAACAAAATCTGCTCTACAGAATATTCCATCATACATTATACAAGTTACTAAGATTCGTAAGGGTCTTCTTGATGACATCAACAAAGAATGCAAGAGCTTTGTTTGAGGTTCAAAGACGTCTGGGAAAAAGGTTCATTTAGTGTGAGAACCAGCCCGTAGGGTGGTCAGGTTACCCAATCCCACATCGGAAAGGAGCGAGGGAGGTTTTGGGCTTATATGTGTTGTGTGATGGTATCATTTGTAACAAGATGCATTTTTTGGGTGGTTAGAACCTCAACCGACCGTTGCAGTTGTGATCCATCACGCGCACATACACGTCTGAGCCCATTGTAAAACTTACTAATAATAATAAGTTCAAATCTGAAAAAACCAAAATAATGATAGAAAATTCATTATATTCATCTAAGTCTTAAGGAAACGTATTAAGTTTCAAAAATATTTGTCTGAATGGATATCATATTAAGATAATAAATGAAGAAAGCATTGAGTATCTTTGCATAACTTCTATAATTTAAGGTAAAAAATATATATTAGAAAAATTATCCGTTTTTTCTTTCGGATTGTACTACACAAATATAAGGATAATAGAATCTCATTCTATAATAAATCATCAATTTAATAATTTATTTAAAATTTGGCATGATCGGTTATGCCATCCTGGTTCAACAATGATGTAAAAAATAATAAAAAATTCCTATGGTCATCCATTTAAAAATAATAAGATTTTTCAATATATTGAATTCTCATGTGCCGTTTGTTTTCAAAGTAAATTATTAATAAGACAGTCACTAACAAAAATTGAAATTGAATCTCTAAAATTTTTGAAAGAATTCAGAGTGATATTTATAGACCTATACATTCATCATTTGGACTATTTAAATATTTTATGGTTTTGATTGATGTATCAACCAGATGATGACATGTGTGTTTATTTTCTTCTCGCAATGTGGCATTTGCAAGATTGCTTGTAATAATAATTTATTTACGAGCTCAATTTCCTGATTATCAGATAAAGTCTATTCGGATGGATAATGTTAGTAAATTCACATCTAAAGCCTTTATAGATTATTATGTGTCTATTGAAATAAAAATAGAACATCCTGTTTCTTATATTCATACACAAAATTATCTTGTAGAATCATTTATAAAATATTTACAATTGATTGCAAGACCTACGCTTATGAGATCCAAAATCCTAGTTTATGTTTGGGGACATATTATTTTACATGCAGCAACAATTATATGCATTAGGCCAATGAGTTATCATGAACATCCCTCAATGCAACTAGTTTACAGTCCGGAACCAAATATTTTCAATCTAAGAATTTTTGGTTTTGCTGTATATATCCCAGTTTTTCCACTACCTCGAACAAAGATGGGTTCTCAAAGGAGGATAAGAATATATGTTAGATATGAATCTCCATCTATAATTAAATATCTTAAGATATTAACTAAAAATTTATTTACAGCAAGATTCACTGACTGTCATTTTGATGAGACTATATTTCCAAATGATTGGAAATGAATTATCATTATCTAACTTTAATCCTCGAACAAATCAATGTGAACATGAAGTTCAAAAGATAATTCATTTACAAATGATTGTAAATCAATTGCTAGATGTATTTACTGACCTTAAAAGAATAACTAGGTCTCATATTCTAGTTGTAAATGCTCTGATAAGAATTCATATCCCTAAAGAACAACCTAAAGTTGCTAGTGAATCTAGATCACGCCCGAAACATGGAAGACCATTCGGTTCTAAAGATAAAGATCTTCGAAAAAAGAAAGAAAAAACTACGCAAGATGGTCAGGAAGACGACATAGTTTTGAAAAATTCAGTTGACATAATTAATAAAATTCTGGAAGAAATACAAGAGAATGAAGAAATCTCTATTAATTATGTCACTGTAGGAAAAAAAATAGAATAGAAGCACAGTACTTAGAAGATTGGCCATTATCATAAGGATTTCGAAAATGAGGAAAAAAACATAATTAATTATGTGTCACTAAATAATATGGAAAAAAATGAGGATTTCGAACCTATCTTTGTAAAAGAATGTAAAAGTAAAACAGATTGACCAATGTGAAAAGACACAATTTAATCAGAATTAAACTCATTTAAAAAATGTGGAGATTTTGGAACTATAGTCCATACACCAAAAGGTGTAAAACCGGTAGGATATATATATGAAAATTCTTGAAGGATTTAGATTACCGGATGCAAATAAACTAAATTCCCAAAAAAATTATTCGATAAAGCTAAATATAGAATTATATGGATTGAAGCAATTTGGTCGAATGTGGTATAATTGTCTTAATGAGTGCTTGTTTAAAGTAGATTTCAAGAATAATTCAATTTGTACATATGTATTTTTTAAAAAATATGGATCTGGTTTTGTAATAATAGTTGTTTATGTTGATGATTTAAATATCATTGGAACTCATGAAGAGATGATAAAATTGTCAACTATTTAAAGAAAGAATTTGAAATGAAAGACCTTGGAAAAACAAGATATTGTTTGGGTCGTTAGATTGAGCATCTGAATGAAAAAATATTTATTTATTAATCAAATTATATGGATAAAGTATTTAACAGATTTTATATGGATAAAACTCATCCATTAAGTACACCAATGATTGTGAGATCACTTGATGTGTAAAAAAATATTTTTCGACCTTGAGAAGAAAATAAAGAACTTTCTAGTCCTGACGTTCCATACCTAAGTGTTATTGGTGCTCTTACATATCTTGTTAATAATACTCGATCTGACATATCATTTATAGTAAATTTACTAGCAAGATATAGTTATTCTCCAATTCAAAGACATTAGAATGACGTTAAATATATTTTTAGATATCTTCGAGGGATAATGGATATGGGTTTATTTTATTCAAATTTATTCACTTTCGATTTAGTTGGTTATGTAGATGTAGGATATTTATCAGATCCACATAAAGCTAAATCACAGACAGGTTACCTATTCATTGTAGAGAGTACAATCATTTGATGGCTGTCAGTGAAACAAACTTTGGTTGCCACTTCTTCTAACCATGCAGAAATCTTAGCAATTCACGAAGCAAGTCGTGAATGTGTTTGGCTACGATCAATATCACAACACATAAGAGAAGCATGCGGATTATCAAGTAGTAGAGAACATGCAACAACACTGTATGAAGATAATACTGCTTGTATAGCTCAATTGAAAGTAGGATACATCAAAGGTGATAAGACAAAATATGTTTCACTAAAATTCTTCTTTACACATGATCTTCAAAGGAAAGGGAAAATCAATATCCAACAAATATGCTCAGTGACAACCTAGCTGATATATTTACTAAAGCTCTTCCCACAACAACATTTGAGAAGCTTATACAAAAGATTGGAACGTGTCGCTTGAAAGAATTAAAGGATGACTAAATCAAGGGAGTATGCACTGTATTTTTTTTTCCTTACCAAGATTTTATTCCCTTTGGATTTTTCTTGGTAAGGTTTTTAATAAGACAGTATGACAACGACATACTCTCATATTGAGAATAATGTACTCTTTTTCCTTCATTAAGATTTTTCCCATGAGTTTTTTCATAGTAAGATTTTAACGAGGCATTTAGCTATTTTTGGTAACGAACAGATATTCAAAGGGGAGTGTTATAAATGAATGTCTTTGAAACCTTAGTTTTATTATGAATAGACAAGTTATAAAATATGCAATTAATGTAAATAGTGCATTGTGTACCTATAAATATGATATCATGATGTTGTATGTACATTTCAAAAAAAATTTCAAAAATTCTCATATCCTTATTTATCACTATAGATCAATCTATGATCTTGGAATTCCAAAATCAATATTAAAACTTCTTTTATGATTTTTCCAATCATAAATAGATAATTATAATAATTTTCTGAGATTAATACTTTCTTTCAATATTTCAATTTATTTCTTAAATCTATAATCAATCTTGATCTATGGGTTAAGACCCACTAATAATAATAATTCTCGATTGGGCTTTCTAAATTAAATTGCTCGAAATTTTCAAGATTTTACGTACAAAGTCATGGAACTTTCTATAGAGATCAAAATCTAGTCGCCTATCACCTGGTGGAGATGGCCGCCAATAGTGCGATATTTACATTCCATGCCGGATCAGGTTATCCAGTTTTTTCAAATCTCACGTATACTCTTTATTTTAGGTTTGAGCCTCCTTTCTAGTTCCGACTTTTCATAATTGTGTTTATTGTTACTTTCTATATTGTTTGAGGATTATTAAGTTTATCTTTTCTTCTTCATAATTTTAGTCACAGACTTGACTACGCGTGACAACGTGTTGTCGAAATATGCATAAAGTACCCACAAGCTGATAACAAGCAGGCCCCAATTTATTGAGGAGGAGGGATCAAAATCAGCTATGGACTACACTTGGGGGAGGGGGACCACATATTCTTTTTTTTTTTGATGAAAATGCTCATACGATTAACCAATCGCTGGCCGAAATACAAAGTGCCCTGCTTTATCAGCAGCAATATTATCTATCACCGTACAGGGGGGTGTTGGGTGAATAAAAACTCCTATAGGGTAATAACGCCCCAACAGCACAAGTTTGTCAGCCACAGAGTTTGCTTCTCTGTAAACATGCTCTATCAACACCTCTCGGAACCGCGAGAGAAAAGTACGACACTGAAGGATCAAAGGGCTCCATGGTGGGTGCAGGTCCCTGGCTTGCAGCGCTTGGACAATTTCCCACGAATCACTTTCGATATGTAGTTTGATGGTCCCTGCAGAGAGCGCCATTTCCATTCCCGTCGTGATAGCCAAAACTTCCGCTTCCCAGGATGAGCAATACCCAATTGATTGTGAAAATCCCACGATCCAAGCTCCTTCATCATTCCTTAATACTCCACCTGCCCAAGCTTGCCGAGTACTAGGGCTGTAGCTGCCATCACAATTCAATTTCAGCCACCCTTTTAAAGGTGGGATCCATCGCACCCATTTATCTTCCCTCCCCACCTTGAAGGAGGACATTTGTCTCGATATATTCTTTGATTGATGCATAGGTTGCCCCAGGACAGTGTAACAAAATCTTAACTGTAGAAACTTCCAATGATGAGAGGAATAAGATGTGAATTGTTGTATACAATTGGTAAAAAGATCTAGTCTCATCTGTTGTTTTGTGTCCGTGTCATCATCATGGGTCCTTCTAAATGTACTGAATCCGTCTGTGTTCAGATATCGCTAAGAGACCATCAGGTATGGCCCCTGCTCTTTGTTAGTACATATTTGTATTTCATCCAGAGTTCACACGGACCCCAGTAATCTAGCCACTCTCGTTCTGGGTAAGGCAGGGATGGGACAAGTGGGTGGCAATGGACGTCACATATAAAGGATTAGTGTATGCTAAATTGTGATGGTGCTTAAGATAGTCAAACCAATGCAATCATAATGGAAACCTCTGTAGCATATGGCCAAATTGAAAATCCCACATCATGGGTATAGCAAATTGAGCCTTCTTTCTTGCCTATAAAAGGAAGGCTTCACCCTTCTTCTCATTACACCAAATATTACAACTTAAGCAATATACCCATTGAGGTGAATTGTAAAGTTGTATTCTCTGTAATATTTCTTTAGTGAAATATTAAGTGGTAGTGTCCGAGGACGTAGGCTAAATTAGTCGAACCTCGTAAAATTGTGAGTGTTTCTTTTTCTCTTTTCTTCTGTTTTTTTTAGTATAATTATCACGGTGCTTATTTGCACAACAATTGGTAGCGGAGCCAAAGGTTTGTCTTTGGAGCCGGAGGTCCATCTGTGGTGCCAAAGGTTCGTTTGTGGACCGAAGGTTCGTTTGTGGACCGAAGGTTCGTCTGTGGAACTGGAGGTTCGTCCTTGGAACCGAAGGTTCGTCTTTTGTTTGTACGTGATATTGAATACTATTGTTAAAAATGACAGCTAAAGAGGAGGCTATATCAACATCAAGTATGACAACCAGGTCATTATGGTTAAGGATCCCGCAGCCCAGTTTGAAATTAGACTCTCTTTTTTAACAAGGCCTTGATATTTCCATTGATGAAAAGAAACCAGAAGATATCAAAGATAGTGATTGGATTACCATAAATTGGTTGGCCTGTGGAACAATTCGATCATGTCTGTCCAAGAGCAGAAGTATGCTTTCAAAAATGAGACTTCTGCTCACAAACTATGGAAGGTACTGGAGGATAAATTTCTAAAGAAGAGTGGTCAGAATAAGCTCCTTATGAAGAAAAGACTGTTTCGATTTAATTACCGACCAGGTACTACTATGAATGAACACATCACTATGTTTGATTGATTAGTTGCAGATCTGCTGAATTTAGATGTGAAGTTTGAAGATGAAGATTTGGCTTTGATATTGTTATCTTCTCTACCTGATGAATTTGAACATTTGAAGACTACTTTACTTCATGGTAAAGAGCATGTATCATTAGATGCTATTCGTTCTGCTTTATAGAGTCATGAATTAAGAAAATAGGATAAAATGAAAGTCAAATCGTTGACATCTGAAGAAGCATTGGTGGCACGAGGTCTTCAACAAAACAAGTTAATAGGGAGAAGAAGGAGGTCCAAATCAAAGAGCAGAATTGCTAAAGATGAATGTGCTTTCTGTCACGAGAAGGGACACTGGAAGAAAAATTGTCTAAAGATGAATAAGAAAAACATAGCTCCACGTGATGCAAATATCGCAGAATGTAGAAGTAATGGAGAGTTAGATATCTCCTTGGTGATTTCATCTTCAGAAACACGCTCGGATGAGTGAATATTAGATTCTGGGTGCACTTATCATATGTGTCTCATTCGGGAGTGGTTCTTTGAATTTCAAGAACTCGATGGCGGAGTTGTTTACATGGGAAATAATAATTCATTTAAAACAATTGGGATAGGTTCAATCAAGCTACAGAACCATGACGAATCCACCAGAGTTCTGAAGGATATACGGTACGCGCTAAAGCTAAAGAAGAATCTTATCTCACTAGGGGCTTTAGAATCTAAAGGCCTAGTTGTGACATTACGAGATGGAGTTCTCAAAGCAACTTTTGGAGCACTTGTAATGCTGAGAGGAATTAGGAGAAACAATCTGTATTACTTCCAAGGTAGTACAATAGTTGGGACTGTGGCGACATCAACTTCGAGTAGCAAGAAGGATGCTGAGATGACAAAGCTATGGCATATGCGGTTGGGACATGCTGGAGAAAAATCCTTGCAAATTCTTTCCAAGCAAGGATTATTGAAAGGTACAAAGACCTGTAAATAAGAATTATATGAGCATTATGTACTGGGAAAACAACGAAGAGTGAAATTTGGCACTGGTATTCATAATACTAAAGTTATTTTGGATCATGTGCATTCTGATGTATGGGGACCTGCCAAGACTCCATCACTAGGAGATAGGCATTATTTTGTCACTTTTGTTGATGATTTTTCTAGGAGAGTTTGGGTATTTACGATGAAGAACAAGGATGAGGTGCTGGGAATTTTTCTAAAGTGGAAAGCTCAAGCTGAAAATCAAATAGGAAGAAAGATCAAAGTTCTCCGAATAGATAATGGAGGAGAATACAAGAGTGATCCATTCCAGGAGGTATACAAAGAAAGTGGAATAGTTCGACACTTTACAGTCAGAAAAATACCTTAGCAGAACGGGGTTTCTGAATGTATGAACCGAACACTAGTGGAGAAGGTTCGTTGTATGTTGTCTAATGGTGGGTTGGACAGAAGATTTTGGGCTGAGGCTGTGACATATGCACAACACATCGTAAATCGTTTTCCATCATCTGGTCTTAATGGCAAAACTCCTTTGGAGGTATGGTCTGGAAAACATGCTACTGATTTAACACTTCACATATTTTTGGCTCTACTGTATATTATCATGTGAATGAATAAAAGTTAGATCCACGAGCGAAGAAGGCTTTTTTCATAGGCTTTACTACTGGCATCAAAGGATATCGTTCGTGGTGTTTGGAGTCAAAGAAGGCGATAATTAGTAAGGATGTTACATTTGATGAATCTTCCATGTTGAAGAAGGTAAATCCATAAGGGATTGATAGTGCTCAGCAACAGGTGGAGCATACACCAAAGCAGGTGGATATTGAGCAGACAATTCCAGCTAGCAGCATTATGATTGATTCTCTGATGATAGAGGAGGAGTCAAAAGATGAAGAGTTTCTGACCCAAGAAACTCAACAGCAATCAGAGCCAATTGCCGTCAGACAAGAGAGAAGAGAGATTCAAAAACCTGCTCATTTTGCAGATATGGTGGCTTATGCACTTCTAATTCTTGATGATATTCCATCCACTTACTCAGAAGCAATCCGAGCTACAAGTAGCGAAAGATGGGCAATTGCAATGGAAGAAGAAATGAAATCACTTGAGAAGAATAAGACGTGGAAGCTGACACAACTACCTAAAGGCAAGAAGGCAATTGGATGTAAATGAGTATTTGCTAAGAAAGAAGGATTTCCTGACAAAGAAGATCCACGCTACAATGCAAGGTTAGTGGCTAAAGGCTACGTTTAGAAGGAAGGAATTGATTATAATGAGTTATTTTCTCTAGTCGTTAAACATTCCTCTATCAGAATTTTATTGACCTTGGTAGCATAGTTGAATTTGGAGGTAGCTCAATTTGATGTTGAGACCGTATTTTTACACGGTGATTTGGATGAGGAAATCTACATGGTTCAACCAGAAAGATTTAAAAGTGCTGGTAAGGAAAATTTGGTTTGTAAATTAAGCAAATCATTGTATGGACTGAAACAATCTCCAAGGCAGTGGTACAAACGATTTGATAAATTTATGAGGAGCCAAGAGTACACAAGAAGCAAATATGATCATTGTGTGTATCTGCGAAGACTTCAAGATGAATCCTACATCTACTTACTCTTATATGTGGATGATATGCTGATAGCAACAAAGAGCCAAGCTGAGATTGACAAAATAAAGGCTCAATTGAGTAAAGAGTTCGAGATGAAGGATCTTGGGGAAGCTAAGAAGATTCTCGGCATGGAGATCAATAGAGACAGAGGGAGTGGCAAGCTTTGACATGGTAGTTTGATGTATGCAAATGCAGTTGGAAGTCTGATGTATGCAATGGTGTGTACAAGACCAGATATTTCACAAGCTGTTAGTATTGTGAGCAGGTATATGCATAATCCAGGCAAGGGTCACTGGCAAGCTATAAAATGGATTCTACAGTATATCCAAAGTACTGTAGACATTGGCTTGGTATTTGAGAGAGGAGAATCACTTAGTTTATGTATGGTTGGATATTGTGATTCTGACTATACAAGAGATTTGGATAAGTGACGATCTACAACTGGCTATTTGTTTACTTTAGCAAAAGAATTAGTTAGTTGGAAATCTACTTTGCAGTCAACGGTGGCTTTGTCTACAACAGAGGTAGAGTATATGGCAATTACAGAAGCAGTGAAGGAAGCTATTTGGCTTTATGGGTTACTTGAAGACTTGGGAGTCAGTCAAAAACAACTTCTACTGTTTTCTGACAGTCAGAGTGCTGTTCATTTAGCAAAGAATCAAGTCTTTCGTGCACGGACAAAGCACATTGATATTCGCTATCATTTTGTGCGGGAGATTCTCGAAGAAGAGGAAATACTTGTTCAAAAGATACATACAGCTGAGAATCCTGCAGATAGGTTGACCAAAGTGGTTACAAGAACCAAGTTTGAACACTGTTCAGACTTGGTTAATATTTTAAGTTAGTGTCTCATGACGCGAAATTGGAGATACTACATTGGGAATAATGTGATATTCGGTCAAGGTGGAGATTTGTAGCATATGGCCAAATTGGAAATCCCACATCGTGGGTGTAGCAAATTGAGCCTTCCTTCTTGCCTATAAAAGGAAGGCTCCACCCTTCTTCTCATTACACCAAATATTACAACTTAAGCAATATACCCATTGAGGTGAATTGCAAAGTTGTATTCTCTATAATATTTCTTTAGTGAAATATTAAGTGGTAGTGTCCGAGAACGTAGGCTAAATTAGCCAAATTTCGTAAAATTGTGAGTATTTTTTTTTTCTTCTATTTTTTTTTAGTATAATTTATCACGGTGCTCATTTGCACAACAACCTCAAACTGGGTATTAATATACAAGAGGTCTAACCAAATTAATTTTTATTACAGGAAATTGCAAGATTCAAGACCACAATCAAAGTCTTTGCACAGTGAAGAACAGCAGTTTTTCAAGGATAAACCTGAATGAGAGCTCTGGTTCCTAGTATGTGGTTGATCTTGTAGTTGCTGAAACCAGCATCAAAGAAGAGTTTAGACCAATCATTTTCAGTCCTCTGTCGACCTCCCACTTTTACCATCATTTCCATGTCAAAGAACAGCTGTGCTACCGTGGACTTCTCGTCCAAATGTTGGGTTCCCATCACAATCTCAATGATAATAACTTTCCCTCCCTGGCTTCCCCTCCTTGTCTCTATTGCCTCTTTGCACTTGACTAGGATTTTTACACAATCCTCGTCATTCCAGTCATGCAATACCCACTGTTTGTCAATTTTCATCACAAGCTTAGTTAATTACCACCAGTAAAAGTTCGTTCGTGTCTGCAAATTAGTAAGAAACAGCAGAGGAAACATTGAAATAAACACAAAACTCGATGTATATATATGCCTTCAGTAGAACAGAATCCGCAGGTGGAACTGATTCGAACATGTCTCCTCCGAGAAATTTCAGGTTCTTGCTGCCTTTCATTTCAGCAGCCACATGTGGGAGATCCAATACAATGCACTCCATGTTAGGGAATGCTTCAGCAATGTTCCTGGCCATGGTTCCCGTTCCTCCTCCAACGTCCACCAGTGTCCTCACCCCATCGAACACACCCTTGCACTTGGCAAGCACCACACTACTAGCCAAAAAGCCGTCACTGGCCATGGCTTCATTGAAAGTATCATTAAGTCTAGTATCCTGGCTTGTATATTCCCAAAGTGTCTTCCCGTGAGCAGTAGTGAATGGAGTGGGATCATCATTTTGGAACCAGGTGTCCAAACAATGCCATGACTTAATTATAGTGGGGTCAAGCATCATGAGTATCAGAGGTCTCATGCTCAAGGGATTGTCCTCGAGCATGAGACGAGATGCCAAGGTTAGTGAATAACATTCTTGGTGGTCATGGTTTCTCTCTCTCTGAACAGAAAAGAAACCTGACTGCACAAGAACACCCATAAGACGATGAACATACTGAGCCTTGGTCGGGTGGATTGGCAATGCAGCCACCAGCTCTGAAGGTCTCATGGGCTTACCATGTCCATGTAGGATCTCTGGTATGCCCAGTTGAAGTGCACATTTTATGGATATGGAGTTTATATAGCTGCTCTTCTCATGCGCTTGGAGTATCTGGGTAGGTAGGAATAACAGAATTTTTCGTGGAGCAGACAATAGCGCAACTGATCTGTATTACAATGGTATGCCACATGACTTTTATTGGGCACGAACTAATCTAGCGGATGTTACATTAGATAGCCTGGATGTCTTACCATCCAGCGATTTTCTGTCCTTATTAGCGACTTAGATTCATGGCTGGTGCAAGTATCAGATACCGTAACCTCGTTCTGGTATCTGCAGGTTGCATTTTGCCAAATGGGAGGGCACAATGTTTCATTGTCCTGCACTTGTACTACTCTTTAATTTTAATATACATCGATATTCATAAAAAAAAAATATAGCTGCATGTATGATTCCATCCATGAGTTTGCGCTTCAAGAATTTGATCCACGCTTTCCTCCCTAGTGAACTCCATCTCCATCTTCAGGAAATGCTAAATATGTTTTTATAAATACGCATAGCTCACTGTATATGTTTTGGCCTTCGTGCCTTCTTCCTGTCCACAAAACAAAGTTTCAACTTCTTGCACAATCTGTGTTATGGATAACAACCTAATCATTTCACATCTTTTTTCTCATCATTCACGTGGTCGAACCACACGCCAGCCTCACCATTTTTCTTTTTGTTTTTTGATATGGACAATTTCTACCTTCATCCCATCCCATACTTCCCTCTTTCTGTCTAGTTAAATTTCGAATCCAGTCTCCTATTTCCACAAAGAGTCATATTATCTGAGCTTACCCTTCTTTTTGTTTCATCCTGATTCCTTGTACAATAAATCTTGATAATGAAATATTATTTTATTTGTATCACAATAATTTTTTTGTAAATTATTATCTGAGCATATATACCAATGAAAATTTTTTTGTATAACAATAATTTTACACTCTTCACAACTCAACAATAAAGATTATTTAAAATGGGAATGGTTTGGGTGTAACACGTCAGGTCGGATACCACTGAGACAAAAGCTTGTCCTCAAATAGAATTATGTTGACCAAGATAGATGGTCACATTCGGATAACTGAGAAAGGGACTTTTGCATAAAAAATTCGTGGGTAAACTGAGACATTAACCAAGATTAAGAGGAGAATTCAAAGAATTGAAACCAAACAGACCAACAATATATAAGGTTAAACCAAACACAAACTTTAAGGATTCCAGGCCATGCATATTTAGAGTCTAGCACACATTTGATTCAGGATTACACAACAGAGCAAACAATAGCTTGTCAAGGATAAACCTCAATGAGTGCTTTAATTCCTAGTATTTGGTTGATCTTGTAGTTGCTGAAACCAGCATCAAAGAAGAGTTTAGACCAGTCTTTCTCAGTTCTCTCTCGACTTCCAACTGTAACCATGATCTCCATGTCTAAGAATAGGTGTGCTTGAGTGATCTTCTGATCCATGTTTTGGCTTCCCATCACAGCCTCTATGATCATGACTTTCCCTCCCTGGTCTCCTCTTTTCAAAATTGCCTCTTTGCACTTCACAAGAATCTTCAGGCAATCTTCATCACTCCAGTCATGCAATACCCACTGTTTCTCAAATTTCAACTCAAATTACAACAAAACCAAAACTTGTTCTTGAAAATATACAATTCTAACTTTATGGATAGTATATAGATACATATATAATTACCTTTAGCAAGATAACATCTGCAGGTGGGATTGATTCAAGCATGTTCCCACCAAGAAATTTCAAGTTCTTGGTGTCTTGCAGATCAGCAACCACATGTGGGAGATCCAGTACAATGCACTCAATGTTAGGGAAGGCTTCAGCAATGTTCCTGGTCATACCTCCTGTACCTCCTCCAACGTCCACCAGGGTCTTCACCCCATCGAACCCACCCTTGCAATTGGCAAGCACCACACTACTAGTCAAAAACCCGTCACTAGCCATGGCCTCATTGAAAGTATCATTAAGTCTTGGATCCTGGCTTGTATGTTCCCAAAATGTCTTCCCGTGAGCAATTGCGAATGGAGTGGGATCATCATTTTGGAACCAGGTGTCCAAGCAAAGCCATGACTCAATTATAGTGGGGTCAAGCAACATGAATATCCACGGTCTCATGCTCAAGGGGTTGTCCTTGAGCAAGAGACGAGATGCCAAGGTTAGTGAATAACATTCTTGGTGGTCATGGTTTCGCTCTTTCTGAACAGAAAAGAAACCTGACTGCACAAGAACACCCATAAGACGATGAACATACTGAGCCTTGGTCGGGTGGATTGGCAATGCAGCCACCAGCTCTGAAAGTCTCATGGGCTTACCATGTCCATGTAGGATGTCTGGTATGCCCAGTTGAACTGCACATTTTATGGATATGGAGTTTATATAGCTGCATGTATGATTCCATACATGAGTTTGCGCTTCAAGAATTTGATCCACGCTTTCCTCCCTAGTGAACTCCATCTCCATCTTCAGGAAACGCTAATTATGTTTGTATAAATAGACGTAGCTCGCAGTATAGGATATGGCCTTCGTGCCTTCTTGTCCACAAAACAAAGTTTCAACTTCTTGCGTAATCTGGGTTATCGACAACAACCTAAATAATCATTTCACGTCTTTTTCTTGCCATTCACGTGGTCGGACCACACGCTAAACTCAGCTTTTTCCTTTTTTATGGTATGGACAATTTCTGCCTTCATCCCATACCATACTTCCCTCTTTCTGTCTGGTTAAATTTCGAATCCAGTCGTCTCCTTTTCCCATAAGGAGTCATACCATCTAATCACCCTTTCTGCATCTTTCTGATGAATAATGAAATAGATATCAAAGAGAAAAATTAACATTAAAAGAAAAAGAAAAATAAAAAGAAAAGTAAATGGGAGAAATGGAAATCATTCACAAAGATCAACAAACTGGATAACAATATAGAGATACTAGTATATGGATGTCAAATCGGGACGCGGCGCATAAATTAGTGCTTATGATGGATGAAAATATTTCTCATTCACAACAACACAACAGAGCAAACAAGTACTTATCAACCTCAATGAGGGCTCTAATCCTTGGTATTTGGTTGATCTTGTAGCTGCTGAAACCAGCATCAAAGAAGAGCTTAGACCAGTCTTTCTGAGTTCTCTCTCGACTTCCAAGTGTAACCATCTCCATGTTAAAAGAATAGTTGTGTTGAGTGATGTTAGGTTGTGGAGCCTGATATTTAAGTTTACTTATGGACCTGATATTTAAGTTTACTTATGGACCTGATATTTAAGTTTACTTATGGGCCTGATAGTTAAGTTTTTCTTAATAGCTAAGTGTAACACCTATATAAATACTCTTCTATGTAATTATTTAGAGCGTGTAAAAGGCAATTCTCTATATAAGCCTGAAATAATCAATAAAAGAGCCAAGCCGCCGTGGAGGTTACCATTCTGGTGTTACCATGTATCTTTCTCTTATTCTTCATATTTCTTCATCTAGATTGAGTGTGTGAGTCATGATCCTAACAACTGGTAGCGGAGCTAGGAGTGATTCAGCACAATCTGAAAGATGGACAGTTCGAAGATTGTAATTGAGAAGTTTGATGGATCCGATTTTGGTTTCTGGAAGATGCAGATTGAAGATTATCTGTACCAAAAAGATCTTCACGAATCCTTGACCGGAGTGAAGCCGGATTCATTGACAAAGGAGCAGTGGAAGCTCAAAGATCGCCAGGCTCTTGGGTTGATTCGATTGACTTTGTCGAGAAACGTGGCTTTTAACATCGTCAAGGATAAGACTACGTCCGATCTCCTAAACACGCTATCAAATATGTACGAAAAACCATCAGCAATGAACAAAGTATATTTGATGCGTAGATTGTTCAATTTACAGATGTCTGAAAGTAGATCTGTTGCGGATCATATAAACGATTTTAACAAGATCGTTAGTCAACTCTGTTCTGTGCAAATTAATTTCGAAGATGAAATTAAAGCCTTGATTATGATGTCATCTCTGCCTGAGTCTTGGGATACTGTTGTTGCTGCGATCAGCAGTTCCCATGAATCTGAGAAACTGAAATTTGATGAAGTCCGAGATGTTGTTCTTAGCGAAAGTATTCCCAAACGAGAAATTGGGGATTCATCAGGCAGTGCTCTCAGTGTTGACTGAAGGGGGAGAGGTAGCTCGAGGGGTCAAAACTAAAGTGGCCGATCAAAATCACAAAACTGAGGAAAATCTCCAAACAGGCTGAGCATAACCTGTTGGAATTGTGGAGAAAAAGGACACTATCGGACGAAATGTCCCAAACCAAAGAAGAAGAAGCATTAGAAATCTGGAGATGATAATGATTCTGTAAATTCAACATAAGACATTAGGGATGCTCTAATCCTCAGTGTGGACAGCCCAGTTGAATCCTGGATTTTGGATTCCGATGCATCTTTTCATTCATCTCCTAGCAAGGAATTATTTCAAAATTTTCAATATGGAAACTTTGGAAAGGTGTTTCTTGCTGACAACAAAGCCTTGGAGATTGAAGGAAAGGGGGATGTCTGCATAAAGACTCCAGCAGGAAATCAGTGGACATTGCAGGATGTCAGATATATTCCTGGTCTCAAGAAGAATCTGATCTCTATTGGTCAGTTGGATAGCACAGGCTACGCAACAGAGTTTGGGAAAAGTTCATGGAAGATTGTGAAGGGTGCTATGGTGGTAGCACGTGGCACAAAATCTGGAACTTTGTACACCACTGAGGATGTATTAACATGGCTGTTGTTGCTGAGCGTGCTTCAAGTCTGTGGCACAATAGACTTGGACATATGAGTGCTAAAGGAATGAAGGTGTTGGCTGTAAAGGGAGTTTTGGAGGGTTTGAAATCTGTTGATATAGGTCTTTGTGAGAGTTATGTTATGGGAAAACAGAAACAAGTTAGCTTCACAAAGACTACTAGAGAGCCGAAGAAAGTACGGTTGGAAATGGTCCATACAGATGTTTGGGGGCCATCGCCTATATCATCACTTGGTGGATCCAGGTTCTATGTCACCTTCATTGATGATTTCAGCAAGAAGGTATGGGTTTACTTCTTTTTAGCACAAATCAGATGTTTTTGCAACCTTCAAGAAGTGGAAAGCTGAAGTGGAAAATCAGACTGGGTTGAAAATCAAGTGCCTGAGGTCTAACAATGGAGGGGAGTACGAGAAGTCAGAATTCAAAGCATTTTGTGCAGCTAAGGGAATTAGACTAATGAGAACTGTTCCTGGGAAGGCAAGGCATAATGGAGTTGCTGAGAGGATGAACAGAACGTTGAATGAGCATGCAAGGAGCATAAGGATACATTGTGGGCTGCCTAAGATGTTCTGGGCAGATGCTGTAAGCACAGCTGCATACTTGATAAATAGGGGGTCATCTGTTCCCTTGGAGTTCAAGATTCCAGAAGAGGTATGGGCAGAAAAAGAACTAAAATACTCACACTTGAGAACTTTTGGTTGCACTTCTTATGTTCTTGTTGATCCAGAGAAAAGATATAAGTTTGATGCTAAGGCTACGAAGTGCTACTTCATAGGCTATGGTTCTGACTTGTTTGGTTATAGGTTTTGGGATGATAAGAATAGAAAGATCCTGAGACATTGTGATGTGACTTTTGATGAGAATGTCCTGTGCAAGGACAGCGAGCAGAAGGTTTCAGAGACTCCAAAGCAAGTGGGAGTTGAGTTGAGTTGCATAAGAGTACACCAAGAGACGTTGCAACAGAAACTCAACTAATCCCAGACACTGTTGCTGAAGAACCAGAGGAGGAGCAAGTAACACCTGAGCAGGTGTTAAGAAGATCTTCCAGGACCATCAGAGCACCAAATAGATATTCACTTTCATTACACTATTTGTTGCTGACTGATGAAGGAGAACTAGAGTCTTTTGATGAGGCCCTCCATGTGGAGGATTCAATCAAGTGGGAGCAAGCCATGGATGATGAGATGAGTTCACTTGAGAAGAATAACACGTGGGTGTTGACTGAGTTACCTGCAAGGAAGAGAGCCTTGTTGAACAAGTGGGTGTTCAGAATCAAAACTGAACCCTATGGAAAAAGAAGGTTCAAGGCTCAGTTAGTGGTTAAAGGTTATTCACAAAGGAAAGGTATTGATTATGCTGAAATATTTTCTCCTGTTGTGAAATTAACTACTATCCGAATTTTGTTGAGTATTGTTGCATCAGAGAATTTTCATCTGGAGCAAATGGATGTCAAAACAGCATTTTTACATGGAGATCTAGAAAAAGAGATTTATATGCAACAACCAGAAGGATTTGTAGCTCTGGGAAAGGAACACATGGTGTGCAAGCTGAATAGGAGCTTGTATGGACTGAAGCAAGCACCAAGACAGTGGTACAAAAATTTTGACTCTTTTATGAGCAAGAGTGGTTTTAAGAGGAGTGAAAAGGATCAGTGTTGTTACTTCAAGAAATACACTGATTCTTATGTCTTTCTACTCTTGTATGTGGATGATATGTTGATTGCAGGATCCAGTATGAAGGAGATAAACAGTCTGAAGGCAAGTCTGTCTTCAGTGTTTGAGATGAAAGATTTGGGTACAGCAAAGCAGATTCTTGGGATGAGGATTTCTCGGGATAGATCTGTCGGCACTTTAAATCTATCCCAAGAGCAGTACATTGAGAAGGTATTGTCCAGATTCAGGATGAATAATGCTAAACCCAGGACTACTCCATTGGCAAATCACATAAAATTGTCAAAGGAGCAGTCACCCAAGACAGATAAGGAGCGGGAGCACATGGCACTTGTTCCATATGCTTATGCAGTTGGAAGTCTTATGTATGCTATGGTCTGCACTAGACCTGACATAGCACATGCAGTGGGAGTTGTTAGCAGGTACATGGCAAACCCAGGGAAAGAGCACTGGGAAGCTGTTAAGTGGCTTCTGAGATATCTGAGAGGGTTTTGTGGATGCTGATCTTAGTGGAGATGTGGACTCGAGCAAGAGCACATCCGGTTATATCTACACTTTAGGCGGAACAGCAGTGAGTTGGATGTCTAAACTTCAGAAGTGTGTTGCTCTTTCATCTACTGAGGCTGAGTATGTGGCAATAGCTGAAGCTGGAAAAGAGATGATATGGCTGGCAGATTATCTGGACGAATTGGGCAGGAAACAACGCCAGAAGATTCTTTACACAGATAGCCAGAGTGCCATACAGTTGGTGAAGAACCCAATCTATCATTCAAAGACAAAGCATATCAGGAGACGATATCATTTCACTCGCAAGGCAGTGGAAGAAGGGGATATGTGCTTGGAGAAGATAGAGGGTGCAAAGAATCCAGCAGACATGTTGACAAAATGTGTTGATATTGGAAAACTAAGGTTGTGCAAAACCTTGGTTGGTTTTCTGTAGTTGTGTTTCTACAGATGATGCGGTTCGGTGAAGATATTGATGATGAAAGGATCAATGTTTGAGAATGCAATTTTTGGGAGACTGGATCAGTCTCCAAGTGGGAGAATTGTTAGGTTGTGGAGCCTGATATTTAAGTTTACTTATGGATCTAATATTTAAGTTTACTTATGGGCCTGATAGTTAAGTTTTTCTTAATGGCTAAGTGTAACACCTATATAAATACTCTTCTATGTAATTATTTACGGCGTGTGAAAGGCAATTCTCTATATAAGCCTGAAATGATCAATAAAAGAGCCAAGCCGCCGTGGAGGTTACCATTCTGGTGTTACCACGTATCTTTCTCTTATTCTTCATATTTCTTCATCTAGATTGAGTATGTGAGTCGTGATCCTAATAAGTGATACTTCTAATCCATGTTTTGGCTTCCTATCACAGTTTTTAAGACCATGGTCCGGTAACTTCACAGGTCTCTCATTAAAATGTTTAAGTAACCTCACAAATCTCTGAAAAAAAGTGTCGTTGGGTTTTGAAGCCCCATGTTGAATTGGATATCATTATAGTTTTCTTTGAGTTTAGCCCTATATTTTCTCTAATTTTATAATTTTTTATTTATCTATAAATACATAACTATCGAGGAGGTTATCCTTAATAAGGTATTATCACTAAAAATTTCTGAATTTTTTTCTTTTTTCTCTTTTATTATTTTAAATTTAAGATGTGAACAGTCTCATAACAAAGTATTTCTGTCGAAATATATAAACTCTGTCTATGTTCAGATATAGTTAAGAGACCATAAGGTAGGACCGTGACATCTGTTATAGAATTTGTACATGGCCCCTGCTCTTTGGTAGTACGTATTTGTATTTCATCCAGAGTTCACACGGTCCCCTAGTAATCCAGCCACTCTCGGGGTAAATCTACGGTGTTGTGTTCCTGAAACAATTTATGATGCTGATATCAGGTGTCCTATAGATTTATCCACCATTCTCGTTGAGTCAGGGCCGGGGCTGGTGGGTGCGATATAGACATCACATGTAGAGGATTGGTGTATGTTAAATTGTGATGGTGCTTAAGATAATCAAACCAAGGCAATCATAATGGAAACCTCAAACTGGGTAGTAATATACAGGAGGTCTAACCAAAATAATTTTTATTACAGGACATTGCAAGATTCAAGACCACAATCAAAGTCTTTGCACAGTAAAGAACAGAACAGTTTTTCAAGGATACACCTCAATGAGAGCTTTGGTTCCTAATATGTGGTTGATCTTGTAGTTGCAGACCAATCATCAAAGAAGAGTTTAGACCAATCATTTTCAGTCCTCTGTCGAAGTCCCACTTTTGCCATCATTTCCATGTCAGACCTCCCACTTTTACCGTCATTTCCATGTCAAAGAACAGCTAGCTGTGCTACAGTGGACTGCTCATCCAAATGTTGGGTTCCCATCACAATCTCTATGATAATGACTTTTCCTCCCTGGCTTCCCCTCCTTGTCTCTATTGCCTCTCTGCACTTGACTAGGATTTTTGCACAATCCTCGTCATTCTAGTCATGCAATACCCACTGTTTGTCAATTTTCATCACAAGCTTTGTTAATGACCACAGTATAGGTTATGGCCTTCGTGCCTTCTTCTTGTCCACAAAACAAAGTTTCAACTTCTTGCGCAATCTGTGTTACGGATAACAATCTAATTATGGCCATAAACCTATTCGGATGGATAATGGTAGTAAATTTATATCTAAAACCGTTATAGATTATTATATGTCAATTAGAATAAAAATTGAACATTTTGTTGCGTTCATATACAAAATGGTCTTGCAGAATCATTTATAAAACGCTTAGAATTGATTGCGAGACCTATACTTATGAGATCCAAGCTCCCGATTTATGTTTGGGGACATGCTATGAGCACATCCACTACCATGGCTATTGGCTATCTCTACAATGAATTTCTTGGCGACTTCAATGACGATATTCACACGTACAAGACAGAATATTACGCATGCAAGTATTGTTCCATTGAAGAAAAGGATCTCCAGAAACATTATGGAATCATGACAAAGCTATTTTATACTTTGGGCGGAACAAATGATCTCAAAGAAGTTTTTGTCTCTTCGTTACCTGAAGTCATCTCCTCCAAGATGTATAAATTTCTCCAACAATCCAGATCCAATGTTACTATGTGTACTCTGGGGAGATTATACCAGTTAGCACTTGAAGTTCGCATGCAACTATGTTACCAGCAGAAGCTGTTCCAAGATTTTCAAAAATCTGAAGCAAAGATCTCGAAGATCTGCAAACAGTCACATCTCCAAATAAAATGCAAGGATTCCAGTTGTCCATGTGCCACAAAAAAGAAAAAGCATTTCCACAAGTGGAGAAGAAGCCAGACTAAACAACCTCACAAGCGTTCAACTAGGCCTCATCGCCAACCTTATCGCTTCTTCAAAAAACGCTATCAACGAGGAAAGAAGGGCGATCGTTGTTATATTTGTGGACAAAAAGGACATTTTGCAAAAAATTGTCCTAATAGTCCCACAAAATCAGCACGTCTTATCTCCTTTGTCAGCAAAGAGACCAGCCTGTCTGACGCTGATATTGAGTCTTTATTCTCCGAACAGGATGAACCAACTCTCGAAACAGTTTTTGGCCTTACTTGCAAGTATAGTTCCTCGTCCTCCAGTGAACCTGAAGTCTTTTTCTCTGATGAGGATTATGAGACAGATTTTGATGATCATCTCCAGATCCTCCAAGCTGAACCAGTCAAAATCACCCAACCAGCTGTACCCCTCCATATACTTCCTACCAAATATGATCGGCCTGTCCTGGTCATTGGCTTTTTGGATACTGGTGCCCACAAAAGTTTTCTCAACCCTTCTCTCCTTCCACCAGATGCTTGGGCCCAGCACTTCCAACATTCCAAAGCCACCGATGGAAAAGTGTTTCGAACTGAGCTCTTTACAAAAAACCCAATTGGGATTCAATTCTTTCCTGGATGCACCATATGGAAAAAAGTTGTCGGCACCAAATTACCCGACAAAGACCTACTAGTTGGGTTCAACATTTACCAGCAGGCAGAAAAGCTACAGATCCTTCCCACCGGACTGAAGTATAAGCGGTTCTTCCGCCCCTACACTAACGTCTTACGCCTCTACTCTCTCACAGAGGTTGGCAGTACCAGATTCAAAAAATGGTCCCATGATCTTTTGCCTTTCTGCACTAATAACCATGCCGAGTTTACTCATCCTTCCCCATTATGGAAAAACTCAGCCTTTTTCATCTCTTTACCCTTCAAGCTCAACGAAGACATAAACCCCACCAAAGCTTCACATCCAGGGATGACACCTACAGATTTGCAACTAGCCCGTGAAGAGTGTGCTCAGTTGTTGCAACAAGGGCTTATTGAACCCACTCTCTCAGAATGGGCATACCAGGCTTTTTATGTCGAAAAGAGGACTGAGTTAGCACGAGCAAAAAAGAGACTTGTCATTGACAACAAGCCTCTTAACCATCTTCTGAAAGATGAAAAATTACCACTACCAAAGATTTCCTCCTTATTCGTGCATTTCTCCAAAGCTCGAGTCTTCTCCAAATTTGATCTTAAGGCTGGATTTTGGCAGTTAGGAATTGAACCGAGTGAGAGACACAAAACCTCCTTCTGCATTCATGATGCCCAATATCAGTGGACAGTAATGCCATTTGGCTTAAAAACTGCTCCATCTATCTTTCAAAGAGCCATGGTTCGAATTTTTCAACCTATCCTCTACAGTGCTCTAATTTACATTGATGATATTCTGCTCTTCTCAGAGAACAATACCGATCATGAACTTCTCCTGTCCAAGTTTACTGCTCTAGTCAACCAATATGGTATCATGCTCTCTGACAAGAAATCCTCTATAGGATTATCCGAAATTGAGTTCCTAGGAATGAAGATCTTTGAAGGAAAGTATTCTTCTGGTGAACACATTGCGAAAGAATTATTGAAGTTTCCAACGGAGAATCTCTCTAGACAACAACTCCAGCAATTCTTAGGAATTGTCAACTACCTACGAACCTTCATTCCAAATGTCTCCCAATACACCTCCGTTCTTTCTGACCTTCTCAAAAAAACCCCACAACCATGGACTCAAAAGCATTCCCAGGCACTACAACACCTCAAAGACATTACTCAAACCTTACCACCTCTCCAAATTCCCTCAGACGGACAGCATATATTACAAAAATGATGCCAGTGATACTCACTGGGGAGCTGTTCTTCTTGAACAGAAGGATACCCACAAGCGTTTGTGTGGTTATGCCAGTGGACCTTTTTCCCCTGCTGAATCTCATTATCATACCGTTTATAAAGAGGTTCTTGCAGTTAAATATGGCCTCAAGAAATTTGAATTCCATCTCATTGGACATCGATTCAAGATCCAGATGGACAGTTCTTCCTTTCCCCGAGTCTTGGAATTCAAGAATAAAACCATTCCTGAAAAACAACTCCTCCGATGGGCTGAATGGTTTTCCAAGTATGACTTCTTTGTGGAGCACATTAAGGGAAAGGATAATATCATTGCTGAACTCGTCTCCAGGCCTCTCCAGCTAGTTTCTATAACTAAAACTTTTCCTTTGGTCCTTATGGCTGGCCCGACACCAAATCCATTATGTTGCCGATACACAACCCATTGGTCTCATGACTGCCCCTATTTCAAAACTGGTCTTAGCTGCTGAAATTCTTTGGATCCAGGCCAATGTTCTGTTTCTGGCCCTCTTGAGCCTGAAGTTCTCTGTCCTCCAGGCCTCTCTGATCCATCACTTCCTGGCCCACATGAAACCCATCCATTGGGAGATTCCATATGGACCCAAATCGACCATCCGGCCTTATGGACAGATCAGTCTCTAGTCCATCTCACTTTTCCTCCCGGCCTCCATCACCCAGATCTCTTCCAGATCCAACAATATGCCAGAAATCATCTCTTTCCGTATCTCATGATTTTCCAGAAATACCAGTGAAAAGACATCACGATAAGTGATTCATATTCCCCTGATTATCCATTTTTCCGGATCAGTATCTTCCATATTTATGATGTGATGAGGAACTTTGGTACAACTGGTGCCTACATAAACTTTACTAGGGGATGATCAAATTCAAAGTTCGTGACATGCTCGAATATTTGCTAGACCTGGACTATGCTGGTTCTAATCAATGGGCATACCTCCAACTATTTTCCCCACTCAGTACCTGGCGTACAGATCTGTACAACCTCCTCAGACAAGCACCTCCTTCAAAACGAGATACGTTGTACGTAACCTATGTCTTACATAGATCATATGGAGGTAGTACACCCACACCATTCCCAGTATGTCATCTGTACAAAACCTTGTACGACCCGGAGCCCAGTCCTGAATTTCTACAATTTGCGTGGCGATATCTGTGCCACATGAATGGGTATGACCGTAAAAAAATACACCTACATACCATAGCACTATGTCTACCTTCTACAATACCCTCTTATTTTCAGGATTCTCAACAACCTGAAGAACGACCTCCAGAATACGATCCAAGGACCATATGCTGACAATGAACCCACAGATGCTGAAGACCTAATTCAAACTAGATCAAATTGCTGCATGGGAAGATGAACAAACTAGGACTGTTGTCACATCCGAAATGTCCCAAGAGTCAGATCCAAACATGGATTGGGAGCACAAGCCTATCTGTAAATAAGCTTTATGTCAATTCAAGTTAAAAGCTTCTTGTTTGTATTACTTTATGTCAAATGTCTGTCGCTATATTAAAAGTCGGTTGTCTGTAGTCCTTTATGTCAGGTTGTCTGTAGTCCTTTGTGTCAGCGTCTGTTGTATGTTTGACTTCATGTCAGTACTTTACAGTCTATAGCTTTTTTTGACCTGTTACCCAGGTTACCAAGGAAAAATGACTGGTGACTTCGGTCTCCCAGTCATCCTGTAAGTCTATAAATAGCATGAATGAATAAGAGCAGAGAATCGAGTTTTCAACAATCAAACACTGCTGTCCAAACACTCTGATGGCTTTCTAAAATTTTCATATTCACTGAGTCTCGGACTTAGTATTATCCGAGTCTGTTTATTCCTGTCTACTTCTATAAAGTTACAATGCTTTCGGTCTTCCCGGAAGACTGTTTATCCTTGAAGTGTAATGTCCTGTGGGTTCTCGAAAGAAAAGAGGCAGGGTTACTAAAGGATACGCAGAGATCTGGGAAGCTCCCGCCAAGTATGGTATTAGGCCAACAAGTTATCATGAACACTCTCCAATGCAATTGGTTCACGATCAAGAATCAAATATTTTTCATCTAAGAATTTTTGGTTGTGCAGTATATGTCCCAATTTTCCCACCACAACGTACAAAATGGGTTCTCAAAGGAGGATAGGATTTTATGTTGGATATGAGTCTCTATCTATAATTAAATATCTTAAGTCATTAACTAGAAATTTATTTACAGTATGATTTGCTAACAGTCATTCTAACTAGACTATATTTCCAACTATTGTGGGGGAAACAAACAGTTAGAAAATAAGATCTCTAGGAATGAATTATAATTATCTAACTTTGATCCTCGAACAAATCAGTGTGAACATAAAGTTCAAAAGATAATTCACTTATAAACGATTAGAAACTCAATAACTATATGCATTTATTGACTTTAAAAGAATAAGTAGGTCTCATATTCCAGCTGTAAATACTTCGATAAGAATTGAAGTCCCTAAAGGACAACCTAAAGTTGATAGTGAATCTATACCATGCCATAAACGTGGAAGATCATTCGGTTCTAAAGATAAAATCCTCAAAAAAAGAAAGAAGAAACTACGCAAGATGATCAGGAAGAGGATATAATTTTGAAAAATTCAGTTGACATAATTAATAAAATTCTGGAAGAAATACAAAAGAATGAAGAAATTTAAATTAATTATGTCACTATTGGAAAAAAATTGAACCAAAACACAGTACTTGTTGACAATATTTTTTCATATAATATAACGCTAAATATTATGGAAGAAAATAAAGATTTTCATCTTATCTCTATAGAGGAATGTAAAAGTAAAAAAGATTGGTCAACGAGGAAAGACACAATTTACTCAGAATTAAACTCATTTAAAAAACATAAAGTTTTTGGACTAGTCCATACACCAAAAGGTGTAAAACTGGTGGGATATATATGGGTATTTGTGTGAAAAAGAAATGAGAAAAATAAAGTTGTGAGATATAAAGCTAGACTCGTCGCAAAAGGTTTTATAAAAAAATCGGGTATTAATTATGATGAGATGTATTCTCCAGTGGTGGATGCAATAACATTGCGATACCTACTTTGTTTGGCAGTGCTTGAAAAACTTGAAATACATCTAATAGATATAGTTACAGTCTATTTATATAGCTCGTTGGATATTGATATATATGAAAATTCCTGAAGAATTTAGATTACCAGATGTAAATAAACTAAATTCCCAGGAAATTTATTCGATAAAGCTAAATAGAGCTTTATATGGATTGAAGCAATCTGGTCGGATGTAGTATAATTGTCTTAGTGAGTTCTTACTTAAATTAGATTTTAAGAATGATTCAATTTGTTCATGTATCTTTTTTTAGAAAATATGGATATAGTTTTGTAATAATATCTATTAATGTTAATTATTTAAACATCATTGGAACTCACTGAAAGATAAATAAAACTATCAACTATTTTAAGAAAGAATTTGAAATGAAAGACCTTGGAAAAATAAGATATTGTTTAGGTCTTCAGATTGAGCATCTGAGTGAAAAAATATTTATTTATCAATCAAATTATGTGGATAAAGTACCTAAAAAGATTTTATAAAGATAAAGTTTCATCCATTAAGTACACCAAAGATTGTGAGATGACTTAATAGTGAAAAAAGATATTTTTCGACCTTGAGGAAAAAATGAAGAACTTTCAAGTCCTGACTGTTCCATACCTAAGTGATATTGGTACACTTACATATCTTGCTAATAATATTTGACCTAACATATCATTTACTAGTAAATTTACTAGCAAGATATAGTTCTTTTCCAACTCGAAGACATTAGAATGAAGTTAAACATATATTTAGATATCTTCAAGAGGCAATGGATATGTGCTTATTTTATTCAAATTTATTCATTTTCGATTTAGTTGGTTATGCAGATACAAGGATATTTGTCAGATCCACATTAAGCTAAGTCACAAACAAGTTAATTATTCACTATAGGGAGTACAACCATTTCATGGTGGTTAGTGAAACAAACTTTGGTTGCCACTTATTCTAACCAATGTAGAAATTTTAGCAATTCACGAAACAAGTCGTGAATGTGTTTGGCTACGATCAATATCACAATACAGAAGAGAAGCATGCGGATTATCAAGTAGTAGAGAACATGCAACGACACTGTATGAAGACAATGTTGCTTGTATAGCTCAATTGAAAGAAGGATACATCAAAGTGACAAGACAGAATATATTCCACCAAAATTCTTTACTCATGATCTTCAAAGAAAAAGGGAAATCAATGTCCAGGAAATACGCTCAAGCGACAACCTAGCTGATTTATTTATTAAAACTCTTCTCACATCAACATTTGAGAAGCTTATACAAAGGATCATAGTGCTTGTTTGAAAGATTTTAAAGGATAACTAAATCAGGAGAGTATGTATTATACTTTTTTTTCCTTCACTGAATTTTTATTCTCATTGGGTTTTTCTTGGTAATGGTTTTAATGAGGCAGTATAACAATGAGTTACTCTCATATTGAGAATAACATACCATTTTTCCTTCACTAAGATTTTTTCCATGAGTAGTTTTATAGTAAGGTTTTAACAAGGCATGTAGTCATTTTTTATATAGCGAATTGACATTCAAGGAGGAGTGTTATAAATAAATATTTTTAAAACTTGTAGTCTCATTATGAATTGACAAGTTATAAGATATACAATTAATGTAAATAGTATATTGTGTACCTATAAATACAATATTATGATGTTGGATATATTCTCCTCTCATTCTCTCTCTTATGTACACATATAAAATATCATATTAATTATAAATACGCTTCAGAAAATTCTTCTAAAATTCTCATATTTTTAATCATAAATAGATAATTATAATAATTTTCGGAGATTAATATTTTCCTCCAATATTCCAATTTGCTTACTGAATCTATAATCAACCTTGGTCTATGGGTTAAGGCCCACTAACAATAATGATACTCAATTGGGCTTTCTGACCCAAACTCTTCAAATTTTCATACAAAGTCATGGAACCTTCTATAGAGATCAAAATCTAGTAGCCTATCACCTGGTGGAGATCGCCGCCAAAAGTGCGATATTTACATTCCATGCCGGATCAGGTTATCCAGTTTTTTCAAATCTCAGGTATACTCTTTATTTTAGGTTTGAGCCTCCTTTCTAGTTCCGACTTTTCATTGTGTTTATTGTTACTTTTTATATTGTTTGAGGAATTATTAGGTTTATCTTTTCTTCTCCATATTTTTAAACATAGACTTGACTACGCGTGACAACGTGTTGTCGAAATATCCATGAAGTACCCACAAGCTGATAGCAAGCAGGCCCCAATTTATTGAGGAGAAGGGACCAAATTCAGCTATGGACTACACTTGGGGGAGGGGGCGACATATTTTTCGATTAATGTATAGGCTGCCCCAAGACAGTGTACTGTAGAAACTTCCAATGATGAGAGGAATAAGATGTGGATTGTTGTATACAATTGGTAAAAAGATCTAGTCTCATCTGTTGTTTTGTGTCCGTGTCATCATCATGGGTCCTTCTAAATGTATTGAATCCGTCTTTGTTCAGATATCGTTAAGAGACCATCAGGCATGGCCCCTGCTCTTTGTTAGTACGTATTTGTATTGCATCCAGAGTTCACACGGACCCCAGTAATCCAACCACTCTCGTTCTGGGTCTGGCAGGGCCGGGACAGGTGGGTGGCGATGGACGTCACATATAAAGGATTGGTGTGTGCGAAATTGTGATGGTGGTTAAGATAGTCAAACCAATGCGATCATAATGGAAACCTCAAACTGGGCAGTAATATACAAGAGGTCTAACCAAATTAATTTTTATTACAGGAAATTGCAAGATTCAAGACCACAATCAAAGTCTTTGCACAGTGAAGAACAGAACAGCTTTTCAAGGATAAACCTCAATGAGAGCTCTGGTTCCTAATATGTGGTTGATCTTGTAGTTGCTGAAACCAGCATCAAAGAAGAGTTTGGACCAATCATTTTCAGTCCTCTGTCGACCTCCCACTTTTACCATCATTTCCATGTCAAAGAACAACTGTGCTACCATGGATTTCTCATCCAAATCTTGGGTTCCCATCACAATCTCAATGATAATAACTTTCCCTCCCTGGCTTCCCCTCCTTGTCTCTATTGCCTCTTTGCACTTGACTAGGATTTTTACACAATCCTCGTCATTCCAGTCATGCAATACCCACTGTTTGTCAATTTTCATCACAAGCTTAGTTAATTACCACCAGAAGAAGTTTGTTCGTGTCTGCAAATAAGAAACAACAGAGGAAACATTGAAATAGACACAAAACTCGATGTGTATATATATATACCTTCAGTAGAACAGCATCCGCAGGTGGAACTGATTCGAACATGTCTCCTCCGAGAAATTTCAGGTTCTTGCTGCTTTTCATTTCAGCAACCACATGTGGGAGATCCAATGCAATGCATTCCATGTTAGGGAATGCTTCGGCAATGTTCCTGGCCATGGTTCCTGTGCCTCCTCCAACGTCCACCAGTGTCCTCACCCCATCGAACACGCCCGTGCACTTGGCAAGCACCACACTACTAGCCAAACAGGAGTCACTAGCCATGGCTTCATTGAAAATATCATTAAGTCTAGTATCCTGGCTTGTATATTCCCAAAGTGTCTTCCCGTGAGCAGTAGTGAATGGAGTGGGATCATCATTTTGGAACCAGGTGTCCAAACAATGCCATGACTCAATTATAGTGGGGTCAAGCATCATGAGTGTCAGAGGTCTCATGCTCAAGGGATTGTCCTCGAGCATGAGACGAGAAGCCAAGGTTAGTGAATAACATTCTTGGTGGTCATGGTTTCTCTCTCTCTGAACAGAAAAGAAACCTGACTGCACAAGAACACCCATAAGACGATGAACATACTGAGCCTTGGTCGGGTGGATTGGCAATGCAGCCACCAGCTCTGAAAGTCTCATGGGCTTACCATGTCCATGTAGGATGTCTGGTATGCCCAGTTGAAGTGCACATTTTATGGATATGGAGTTTATATAGCTGCATGTATGATTCCATACATGAGTTTGCGCTTCAAGAATTTGATCCACGCTTTCCTCCCTAGTGAACTCCATCTCCATCTTCAGGAAACGCTAAATATGTTTGTATAAATACACATAGCTCACAGTATATGTTATGGCCTTCGTGCCTTCTTCCTGTCCACAAAACAAAGTTTCAACTTCTTGCGCAATCTGTGTTATGGATAACAACCTAATCATTTCACATCTTTTTTCTCATCATTCACGTGGTCGGACCACACGCCAGCCTCACCATTTTTCTTTGTTTTTTGATATGGACAATTTCTACCTTCATCCCATCCCATACTTCCCTTATCTGTCTAGTTAAATTTCGAATCCAGTTCTCTCCTATTTCCGCAAAGAGTCATACTATCTGAGCTCACCCTTCTTGTATCTTTCTGATGAAAAATGAAATAAATATCACACAGTCCCTATGGCGACGGGTAATAGCACAGAAGTACAGCCCCACTCTCTGTGTGGACGGCATTGCCACTGATGTTCGTCATGGGTCTGCGGTATGGAACGGTATTGTTCACACCAGTAGAATGATCATGACTAATGGGCAGTGCATATCAGCCTTTTACCGCTGGAAATTGGGGAGGGGAGACTCCATTAAGTTTTGGCAAGATGTGTGAGACCCCGTCTTTTTGAGAGTCTAGTCAGCATTCGAATTTAGTTAGATTGTTCGGATTGGTCGATTTGAGTGAGTTGACCCTTTGACTGTCATAGCTGACCTTTTGACCGAGTGATCTGGACATAGTCATAGAGCCTAGGTGTCATGTTTAGAATATTTAGAACGTCATGTCGTTGGTGGTATGTCGATAATTTGCACGACGTGTCGTTTTGGAGATTTAACGTGCATTAGATTAATTAGTCGATTGATGCATTGTTTGAGGTTTGAGTCCTGAGGATATAGCCCAATCTACTCTTTTGACCCGTATAAAGATTTTTGGAGGCCCGTTTTGAGTGGTCGTAGGCCTTTGGGCCGATTTACCGTTCGTGGGCCCGATTTCAGTTTCTCAAGTCCAATTACGTTTTAAAAGCCCGACTTCAATATTTTCAGCTTTTAATTTTTATTTTACCTCAGTTATGATATAATTGGGCTATTTTATTAATAAGGCAGGTTAGGAGAATTTTTCAAAAAAAAAAAAAGGTCAAAGTCAAAGTCAACGGATGAACAGTGAAAAATCAAAGCCAAAAAAAAATGCAAAATTTCAGAAACACCCCCACTTATTCTTCCCCCTTATTGCACGGGAGACAGCAGGAAAAACCAAGCAATTTCCCCCATTTTGTTCCATTTTGCCAAGAACACAAAGCTCCCAAAACCCAAAAATCCTCCCAATTCATTTCAACATCAAATTAAGGAGTGGGTCTTGTTCCAGAACCTAAAACCAACCTTCCTCCTTGAATTTCCTCAGGTATGGTGTTTGTTTATAGGGGTTTTTCATTTATTTAGGTATTATTTTGTATTTTCGGATTTTATGAAGTTTTACTTGATTTCTTCAATTCCTCTTTCGATTTGTGGTTGAATTAGCAAGATTAGATGTCCCTTAACATATCCTGATACCTTAGATTGATTGAAAACATTAATTGATCCATGATTGATCATTTTGGGTATCAATGGCATTTTGGTAATTTCGGGATTTATGTGATTTTGTGAAATTGGATGAAATTGGGTGAAATTGGTTGATGCCATTGCTTGAGTTAGGTTTTTTATGTGTTTTAGAGTAGGTTGGTCGAATTAGGAAACCAATTTTGATGTTGGTGGAGCTTGGAATTGGAAATTGAACTTAGGATCTATTGCGTATGTGAGGGAATTTATTATTTTCTTAAGGAATTGAGTGGTTTGAGTTTCTAGAGGTTGAATTGAATAATTTGGGACTTAGAGTGAGTGTTGGAGGAGTCTCGTAGGTTGTTTTTATTTCTGGTCATTTTTCGAGTTTATTATTTTTGGGTTTGTTCTTAGTACGATTTTGTGTGTATGATTGTTTAGGTGGTATTTCAGCGATCGATAAGGGCAAAGGCTTAGCCGTCGAGTCGTCTGCGCGTCAAGAGGTGGGAGACTATGTTTCATTTACATGCACGGAAATGTTTTGGGTTTTATTAATTAAAATCGGATATATGCTTGTTTTTGAATAGAGGCAATATGTGCATTGATGCATGACTTTGCATATTAGGTTCATTATGCGTGTGGCATGTTTATGATGCATAAAATATTTTTATGGACCTATATGCATGCTTGTGACGTGATTGAGATACTTTGCGAGAATTAATTGATTTATATTGATTTCTTAAAATGTGGGACTTTTATGCGAGCTTTTGAATTGTTTTTGGATTGCATCATAATCGATTTGAATTATGATATGATTTGAGATCTTTTTCACAATTGCGAAGTATGTATATTCATATACGATTTCTAGGATTTTATCTTGGAATTGACGATAACAACGCTTGGCCAATGCGGAGGTAAGTGGATGAGCACCCTTAGATAGAAGGGTATTCCCTTGCCTAGGAGTATAAGGTGGTGAGTATAGGCCTTGTGACGGTGTGAGTATCAGGCTATACATGATATGCCTTCGGGCTTTGCGAGTTGTGAGTGAGTTGGGATTTGTGTGATAGTGCGTTTTCTCCACATTTCCCTAGGACAACACTGGTGGCAGGGGATTTATATTTATTTGAAAATGTGTATTTAAATTAGCCACCAGTGGGCTTCTGATTTCCCTTTGGCCCGGGTTATCAGGCGAAGCGGTTTTAGTGGTCCTCCCTGAGAGATTTTGGCATAGTAGCCACGTGTTTGAGACTTTGAGATTTTGTAATATTTGGACTGGTGCTCGACATATTGGTTTATGATTTCAAACTCATTCATACGTAATTGATTTCATTTATATGAGTTCGTTGCACGATTAGCATCATGGATTAAATGTGATTTTATTATTAAGCATTATATTGTTTATACTTGTTTTCGTATGTGCCTCTATTCCACCGGAATTGTTTATGACGCTGTGACTTTCACTGAGGTACTTGAGATCTCATCCCCCTCTTGTTGATATTTTTCAGGACTAGGTCGAGAGCCTGTGTAGCTGACTTATTTGTGAGGTCGAGATTTCTGGTTTGTCTTAGGGCTGGACTACTGCATATGACACGTTTGAGAACTCGACACTATCATTATTATTTTGGATTTGTGTATGCTTGCTTATCTTGTTTGCATACTTGTTTATTGAAACTATGATCCCTTATTGGGTTTGGGTTGATGCATGTTATTGGACTTATTTTGATAAAGTATGTTTGGGGCCGTGTGGCCTGTTGTGTGTGAAATTAAGTCTTCCGCTGCTTGTGAATGCACTCTGTGATTGATTTTGTTGTGTCGAGATTTTCGGTTAAATGCATGCTCCATTTTAAAGAAAATTAAGAAGGTTCAAATTTATATGTAATTTTATATATTTTACGAAATTGATTTGAGGATAAGCCTTGTGTGGTTTTAATTGGGCCACGAGTTGGGCCAATTGGGACTGCACAGCGGTGAGGAGCCCAATTACCGGGTTCGGGTCGTCACAAGATGTATGGTGTGGATCAGTTCCTTTAAGAGGTCTATTTCCTAGACTATATATGCTCTCCTTGGAGAAAGACGGGTTGATTTTGCAGTTTGGGTCTTGGTCAGACATTGAATGGCATTGGCATTTTACCTGGCGGCGTCTTCTATTCGCTTGGGAGGAAGAAGAAATAGGGCGTTTGTTGGCTCTCCTGGGACGACTTTCTCCAGATTCTTTGCACGAAGACTTACTAATGTGGGGCGAACAGATGAAGACGTTCTCGGCTAAAAACTGCTACTGGTCTCTTGCAGCAACTCTTGCGGTGTCTCAGGAGTATTCAATCCCAAATGTATGGTGCCAGAAGGGGGCTCCAAAGTGGCAAGCGTTTATATGGTTAGCCTGCAAGGAGAAGCTCACTGCCAAGGGCTACTTAATCCGTCTAGGAATTCTACCTGTCACGGATCAATTTTGTGATGCCTGCGGCGTTGTGGAAGGGGATGCTAATCACATATTACTTGACTGCAGGCAGGCATGGCAGTGCTGGTCATTGTTGTTTAAGCATTGGGGATTATGCTGGGTTCCTCCCCGGTCTGTGGCTGCGCTATTTGTACAATGGGAGGGCTTTCCAATCCCCGGACGATGGCGCGGCTTATGGTATGTTCTATTATTTTCATGTGCATGGAGCATTTGGTTGGGGCGAAACAATAGAATTTTTCGAAGACAAAATAGCACTGTAGGACATGTATTACAAGGGGATGCGACATGGATTCTATTGGGCAAAAACTAATCTACAAGGTGTCGATATTGATAGTCTGGATATATTGCCTGTCGGTGAACTATTGTCATTACTGGCCAGGTAGATTGCTGGTGGAAGGAAAGTTTCAGATGGTGTATCTTACTATAGTATCTGTTAGCATTTTAGTGTTACTTGAGCTGGTACAATATTCAATTGTTCAGCTCCCCTGTACTACTACTTATCATTAATATATATCGATATTTTTCAAAAAAAAAAAAAATATCACACAGGTAAACGAAAATTAAAAAGAAAAAGAAAAATAATTGCGGGAAATGGAAATCATCTTCTAAGGTCACAAAGATCAACAAATTGGACAACAATATAGAGATATTAGTATAGAGAAAACAAATGCTTATCAAAAATAAAACTCAATGAGGGCTCTAATTCCTGGTATTTGATTCATCTTGTAGCTGCTGAAACCAGCATCAAAGAAGAGATTTGACCAGTCTTTCTCAGTTCTCTCTCGACCTCCAAGTGTAACCATCATCTCCACGTCAAAGAAGATGTGTGCTGAGTGATACTTCTGATCCATGTTTGGGCTTCCTATCAAAGTCTCTATGATCATGTTTGGGTATAAATAATAATATAAATATCTATCAAACTTATTTCTTAATTAATGTATAAATAAAATCCCTTAAAAATTGGTCAATAACAACTTAATAATTGTATACTTATGATAATGATGACATATCTTAATCTTTCATATTAGCTAGAAAAAGAATGATTGAACTTACTAACTGTATACTCTTTATTTTAGGTTAGAGTTTCTTTTATAATATTTTGATAATGAAATATTATTTTATTTGTATCAGCATATATACCAATGAAATTTTTTTTGTATAACAATAATTTTACACTCTTCACAACTCAACAATAAAGATTATTTAAAATGGGAATGGTTTGGGTGTAACACGTCAGGTCGGATAGCACTGAGACAAAAGCTTGTCCGCAAATAGAATTATGTTGACCAAGATAGATGGTCACATTCGGATAACTGAGAAAGGGACTTTTGCATAAAAAATTCGTGGGTAAACTGAGACATTAACCAAGATTGAGAGGAGAATTCAAAGAATTGAAACCAAACAGACCAACAATGTACAAGGTTAGACCAAACACAAACTTCATCGATTCTAGGCCATACACTTTTGATTCAGAATTACACAACAGAGCAAACAATAGCTTATCAAGGATAAACCTCAATGAGAGCTTTGATTCCTAGTATTTGGTTGATCTTGTAGTTGCTGAAACCAGCATCAAAGAAGAGTTTAGACCAGTCTTTCTCAGTTCTCTCTCGAGTTCCAAGTGTAATCATCATCTCCATGTCAAAGAATAGGTGCGCTTGAGTGATCTTCTGATCCATGTTTTGGCTTCCCACCACAGCCTCTATGATCATGACTTTCCCTCCCTGGTCTCCTCTTTTCAAAATTGCCTCTTTGCACTTCACAAGAATCGTCAGGCAATCTTCATCACTCCAGTCATGCAATACCCACTGTTTCTCAAATTTCAACTCAAATTACAACAAAACCAAAACTTGCTCTTGAAAATATACAATTCTAACTTTATGGATAGTATATAGATACATATATAATTACCTTTAGAAAGATAACATCTGCAGGTGGGATTGATTCAAGCATGTTCCCACCAAGAAATTTCAAGTTCTTGGTGTCTTGCAGATCAGCAACCACATGTGGGAGATCCAATACAATGCACTCCATGTTAGGGAAGGCTTCAGCAATGTTCCTGGCCATGGTTCCTGTACCTCCTCCAACGTCCACCAAGGTCTTCACCCCATCGAACCCACCCTTGCAATTGGCAAGCACCACACTACTAGTCAAAAACCCGTCACTAGCCATGGCCTCATTGAAAGTATCATTAAGTCTTGGATCCTGGCTTGTATGTTCCCAAAATGTCTTCCCGTGAGCAATTGCGAATGGAGTGGGATCCTCATTTTGAAACCAGGTGTCCAAGCAAAGCCATGACTCAATTATAGTGGGGTCAAGCAACATGAATATCCACGGTCTCATGCTCAAGGGGTTGTCCTTGAGCAAGAGACGAGAAGCCAGGGTTAGTGAATAACATTCTTGGTGGTCATGGTTTCTCTCTTTCTGAACAGACAAGAAGCCTGACTGCACAAGAACACACATAAGACGATGAACATACTGAGCCTTGCTCGGGTGGATTGGCAATGCAGCCACCAGCTCTGAACGTCTCATGGGCTTACCATGTCCATGTAGGATGTCTGGAATGCCCAGTTGAACTGCACATTTTATGGATATGGAGTTTATATAGCTGCAAATATGATTCCATACATGAGTTTGCGCTTCAAGAATTTGATCCACACTTTCCTCCCTAGTGAACTGCATCTCCATTTAAGGAAACCACTCACCAGCTTCAGGAAATTCTTATCTGTTTACATAAATACACGAGCTCACAGAATATGTTATGGCCTGCGTGCCCTCTTCCTGTCCACTAAACAAAGTTTGACCTTGCTGCGCAATCTGGGTCATGGCCTATTTTGTTCTGCTATAATAACTACCACAGGCCCGGGCCCCAGCCCAATGGATCTGAATGTGAGTGTGTACGCATGGTCGGATCATACGCCATTCACGTGGTCGGACCATACGCCAACCTGCCCCTTCTTGTATCTTTCCGATGGATATGTTATACGCCAACATGACATATAAAAATTACATTTTTGAAAAAAAAAAAAAAAAGTAAATGAGGGAAATGGAAATCATGTTCTCAGGTAACAAAGAATTGAAAGAGCCCTTAGCATATCAACTTCCTGGGTAAACTGAAGCTTTAACAAAGAATTGAAACCAAACAGACCAACAATATATAAGGTTAAACCAAACACAAACTTTAAGGATTCCAGGCCATACATATTTAGAGTCTGGCACACTTTTGATTCAGGATTACACAACAGAGCAAACCATAGCTTGTCAAGGATAAACCTCAATGAGTGCTTTAATTCCTAGTATTTGGTTGATTTTGTAGTTGCTGAAACCAGCATCAAAGAAGAGTTTAGACCAGTCTTTCTCAGTTCTCTCTCGACTTCCAACTGTAACCATCATCTCCATGTCTAAGAATAGGTGTGCTTGAGTGATCTTCTGATCCATGTTTTGGCTTCCCATCACAGCCTCTATGATCATGACTTTCCCTCCCTGGCCTCCCCTTTTCAAAATTGCCTCTTTGCACTTCACAAGTATCTTCAGACAATCTTCATCAGTCCAGTCGTGCAATATCCACTGTTTCTCAAATTTCATCACAAATTACAACAAATCAACGCCGTTTCTTGCAAATTTACAATTCTCAAGTCACGGATAGTACATAGCTAGATACATATAATTACCTTTAGCAAGATAACATCTGCAGGTGGAATTGATTCAAGCATGTTCCCACCAAGAAATTTCAAGTTCTTGGTGTCTTGCAGATCAACAACCACATGAGGGAGATCCAATACAAAGCATTCCATGTCTGGGAATGCTTCAGCAATGTTCCTGGCCATGGTTCCTGTGCCTCCTCCAACGTCCACCAGGGTCCTCACCCCATCGAACACACCCTTCCATTTGCCGAGCAGCACATAACTAACAAAAACGCCATCACTCGCCATGGCTTTATTAAAGACTTCATTAAATCTTGGATCCTGGCCTCCATATTCCCAAATTGTCTTCCCGTGAGCAGTTGTGAATGGAGCAGGATCATCACTCTGGAACCAAGCTTCCAAATAATACCATGGATTTGCTATTACAGGATCAAGCAACATGAGTACCATCGGTCTCATGCTCAAAGGATGATCCTTGAGCAGGAGACTCGAAGCTGGGGTGAGGGAATAATAACATTCTTGGTCGTCATTATTTCTCCCTTTCTGGACAGAACAGAAGCCTGACTGCACAAGAACACACATCAGACGAGGAACATACTGTCCTTTTGTCGGATGGATTGGTAGTGCACCCACCAACTCTGAGAGGCTCATGGGTTTGCCATGCTCATGAAGGATGTCTGGTATGCACAGTTGAACAGCGCATTTTATGCATACGAACTTCACACACTTGTACATATGATTCCACACATCAGTTTGCGCTTCAAGAATTTGATCCATACTCTCCTCGCTAATGAACTCCATCGAAACTTTCCTGTAATCTCACTAATTGCAGGGATCCTAACATGTAGCTTCAGACACACTTACCGCAGCTATAATGGTATAAGATCTGATGTCAACATCATATACTATTTTTAACAAATAGAATTGAAACAGATTTAGTAAACAAGATCCAAGTTGATCAGAGCTACTGATTAAATATTAGTCCAGGAAAAGCTAATGGGGTCTGAGGAGAATATGACCAACTCCACTACTGATGAGCTGTGTCTCTATTCATACGACGCAAACAAAAAGTGGCAATTATAATGAATAATTGATTCTGAGGTGAGTCATTTTTAAATCCGACATGATAGAACCTCAGATACGCAGTATCCATTTCTCTATTTATAGTATCAAATGTCAGCAATGATAGATAATTGCAAAGCCGACCAAATATTTAACTACATTGATAAACTTACTGATTTTAGTAAATATACGTAAACTCTGAGGAGTATGTCTGATTCAAAACGGTCAAGAACACTGAGACTTATCCATCATTATTAGCTATACGTATAGAATTTGACATTTGACTTTAGACATGTAACACCTGAAAAGAAAATTTCAGGTTGGACCCAACTCGATCCATTTCTTAATGGGGATCTTCAATCTTCAGCCCTAGTATGAAATGTCGGCAATGACAGATAACTGCAAGGCCTGTTAGGACCATGGACGCCATACCCCAAATCCACATTAGTATGATGATATTGTCCGCTTTGGGCCAAGCCCGCACGGATTTGTTTTTGGACTCCTTCCCAAAAAGCCTCATTCTAATTAAAGGGGTTGAACCTATTTATATTGGTTCCTCTCCTTGTTTCTCTTCAATGTGGGATTGGTTTGCATTGTATCTCAACAATCCTCCCCTCAAACCAAGACCACACAACTCGTGACCTCCCCTCGAGCGGGAATCCATTTGATCTGCCAACCATCTTGCACCGCCGCTACAACCTCGCGGGACACGCCGCCCGACCTCTATTTTTCGTCGGGAAGACTTTCGACACAAGGCATCAATCGCAGACCTCCAATGTCATTCCGAAATAACAAGTCCACAGTCCGTCACTCCATCTCCCGAACCTGGGCTCCGCTACCAATTGTTAGGACCGTGGACGCCATACCCCAAATCCACATTAGTATGATATTGTCCGCTTTGGGCCAAGCCCGCACGGATTTGTTTTTGGGCTCCTTCCCAAAAGGCCTCATTCTAATTAAAGGGGTTGAACCTATTTATATTGGTTCCTCTCCTTGTTTCTCTTCAATGTGAGATTGGTTTGCATTGTATCTCAACAAGGCCGACCAAGTAAATAAGAACACAGATAAAGCTTACTGATTTTACTTTCTCTTTTTTATTAAGGAAACTCAGGCCAAAGAACTAAGAGCCTGGACGGAATCCAGTAGAATTCAAAAGTTCTAATCCACAGCTCAGAGAAACATAAGGTCAGTGAATGGTAAAATTGCGTTCCTAATTGTTGCCACCGAGTTGGCTTCTATAAAGATGTGTTCAATAACCACTCCTTTAAAACAAAGCAGGAGATCACGGCACTGCAGAAGCAGGGGGCTCCAGCCCATGGCTAGTGACTGCTTTTTGGCTAGTAGTGTGGTGCTTGCCAAGTGCAAGGGTCTGTTCGATGGGGTGACTGCTTAGGTCACTTTTTTATCAGTATTACGAAAAACCATTGGATGCGTAATTGGATAAAAGGGTGGTACACTAACAAAAACTGTTTCCATCTTCAATCTTCAGCCGTACATTTTATTTAAACAGCAGAAAGTTGTAGAGTATGTGATTTTGCTGGTAAAGTGCATGACAGACCCTTCTGGGAAGTAAAGTCTGCTTCTATCTCCCTGGCAATTTCTCCAATCCATTGTTATGGTATCAGCACAACTGAACCGGAAGTTTTTCGATTCTCGAGGTCAGAATGAGCCTGTGCAGCCTGAGACAAAGGATAAGTGTGATTTACTCGGACCTTTAACACACCGGATGTGATGTTGGCAAATACATCTTCAGCAGTTTCCAGCAGTTCTTCACGAGTTCTGGAGTATTGGAATAGGCTTGGCCTTGTCAAGAACAAAGATTTTGGTGCAAGCGCGGACAATGGAACTGGATCAGGTGTACCAGATGATTGCCCGAAACTCACCATGTACCCTCGGACCTTTAGGCAAGCCAATGATCCCTGAAAAGATGTATATGCATAAGGAGGTTTAACCAATAAAAAATAAAACACAACCGAGTCTCAGACTTTCATAATTCTCTTCTTTCTTTAATCAAGAGAAAAACTTGGAAAATCTAGAAAATTTTGGCAAAACTGTAGCTTACTTGAAAAGTGTCTTTTCCCACAGAATCATAGACAACTTCGACACCATTGCCTGATGTTATCTCATTGACACGAGTAACAAAATCCTCTTCTTTATAGAATATAACATGGTGGCACCCATCACTTTTAGCCTGAGCTGCCTTCTCTTTTGTGGACACAGTTCCAATCACAGTGGCACCAAGAGCATTAGCCCACTGACATAATAGAGAACCAACTCCACCAGCAGCAGCATGAACAAGCACGGTGTGGCCAGGTTCGACCTGTGGCAGAAGTCAGTCATATGTTTCTTTGTTACATTAGAAATCAATCCCATTTTCTTCCAAAGAAAGAAAAGGAAAAGAACAAAAATTAATCCCATGAAAGGAATGTTCTGACCAAGATGCTTGTTCATACAACATATAAGAGGCCAACGTCAAAAGCTGTAGAAATGGTGTAATGATCTTTCTTTCTTTTTTTTAAATTAAAGAGTATCCACCGTCAATAACAGTGACTAATCCTTTTAACTCAATTTTGTCTAAGAAAGGTATGAACTCACCCGGAGCTTTGATTAAATAGTATCATGTGCAAGTGTTCATACACACACACTCGTCAAGAAAATAACAGATATTATCTGGAGGAATATAAAATTACGTCAAATATAGTGAATTCTACCATATTACTTTTGGAATTTACAATTCTATGTATTCTACAGATTTACAAACTCAATAATATGGGGCAGGACAGAGTACCTTGAAGCATCGGCGGACCAGGAACTGAACAGTCATGCCTTTTAGCATGATGGATGCTGCAACAACAGGATCAACAGAAGATGGAAGAGGTACAGCAGTTTTTGCAGGAATAATCTGCTCTTCAGTATAAGAGCCCATATTGTTAGCAAAAGCTACAATATCTCCAATTTTTACATCTGAAACTCCAGGGCCAACAGCCACCACCTCTCCTGCAGCCTCCATTCCTGAATAAAGAGAAAACATACACAGCTAATTTTATAACTCAAATCGTGATTCTAGTCATGGCAGAAAGTTTTAAGAATGACAAAAAGTAAACTTGATACATAAAACTTTCAAAGTTTGCCATGGAGTTACTCATTCCAAATCATTTCGTATGGAGTATTTGCACAATTTTGATAGTCACACATTGACTACATTCAGTAACCAAGGTGGGGATCTATAACCTTGTGCACCCTCCCATCTTAAACTAGCTTCTGGGGGATTCTACCCAAGGGTTACTACCAAATGATAGTGGAGCAATCCTTGACAGTCTCATTACTGGAGAAGAGCTACTCAATATAACTGGACAAATACATATGTTAATCCCTAATTCCCTGCTGCAAACACTACAAACAAAAAAAGGAGGAACTGTCGGAAATAAAACCAATCTAGAAAGTTTTCAAATTTTTCTTCAACCAAATAATCTAACCACTGAAGAATCTCTAGCTTCCCTATTGCCATAACCTGGTTAGGGAAGTCACCGATAACTCCAGCATACCATTGTGAGCCTCCCAAATGCATGACAATTGCCAGGTCTACACCACTGATGCTTCTTCTCTGGAAAATTAAACCGAAGAAACATATGCACGACCATCGGACCAGACACACATGCACTAACTTCAGACGATAACTACGCAGCAGCCAAAATCAGAGGAAAAAAAAAATTGCATAGAGAGACGAAGAGAGTGAGAGAGAGTGGAACCTGGAGTGAAGGGCATTTTTTGCTGCTTTATAAACTCCTTTGCGGTAGTAGACATCAATAAAATTAATCCCGATTGCTTTGTGCTTCAAACGAATCTCCCCCTCACCGGGCTCTCCTACCTCCACATCCTCCCACTTGAGCACCTACAATCAAGTACCCAAATCCACAAAACACATAAAAGCACATTTCTTACTATCAAAAACCACTAATCATAGTTAGACACAAACCTCCGGGCCTCCAAGCTCGTGAACTCTAATGGCTTTGACCATCTTACCACCGGTCGGCGTTGCAGCTGCTCTGACAGTTGACGACGATTTCCTTCGGCTTGACACTGTTGCAGCAGGTAAGGAAGAAGATTGCGAGAACAAAAGGGTATCCCTTTTGGAGCTCAGATTTTGAACCCAACTCAAAGACGCTCTCTTTAGATGAAAAAGAGGACCAACTGATTGTTGACACCGATGTCTTGGCAGTAACTTGTGCAACGCTTTGAGTCTTACCAAATCCATGTTTGTGGTCACTCAATTGATTTGACTTTTTACTAACCCAACAATTCGGCTGCTTGATTGATTGGGGGATCTCATAATCCATACTGTATTCCCTTTTATTAAGCTCCATACCCATATCACTGTTAATTTTTAACAATATTTTTTTTCCCTTCCTATCTCCCTTCGGTTGTTGGTTTAATTAGTTGACCAGATCGCAGAAAATTAAGATGTCTTAGGAAAAAAAAACATAAAGGAGTTAAGGTTGGGAACTGTTAGGAGAATTATTACAAATGTAGAAGAGAATTACAGCAGATAGGTATGATTTCCGTATTCTAATTAAGACAATCAGATTAAGGATTCCTTCCTGATTATTAATCAACAACACTTAGCTTAGTAATCCATGAGACCACACAGCAGGAACCAAGGCACTATTGTTTGACAGAAGACCAAGAGTTTGCCTCAATCCAGTCATAAGCCAGAGGGCTTAAAAACGAATCAGGAAAGCCAAAAGAGGTGACCAATGCAAGTGCATGAGGTCGTAGTTCACTGCAGAGTTTTACAACTTCTTTCCTCAGAGCTGCATCATGCTGTGTTGATAAGTACCATATCGGAGGAAAGAAGCATCTTCTTCCATGCAAACTAAGGCATACATGGTTCTTACCAAGCCTAAGACATCCTGCAAATGGAAAAAAAAACCCATTATCATGGCTGATGTGCAGAAAAAGAGAGGTGTTACAAGATATTATACCTTCAAAGAGCCAGCAGAGACACTGGATTCCACTTCAATGAAGGTTTCTAAGGTCAATCGGTCTGAGAAAGCTCTGCTCAAGTCTTCTGCAAGTTGATAAGCCTGGAGAAATAATTTAAAAGAGTAAGATGCTACTAACAGGAATTAATGACTAGGGCCGCGGACGGACTAAAAGGATGACAATTCTGATCTGGTGCATGAATAACATTCGTACCTGAAGAAATGCATACTCTTTGCTTTCTCCTTTTGCTTGATGCTCTAATATTTCAACAGCAAAACGATTCAACAGGTCTCTCTCCCTCAAGTGGAACGCATCAATCTGATACAATGACGAAAGGTTAAGCAATATAATTACTGTGACCCGCGTGGTAGTGGGGTTAACAACATGTTATGTGAGACCCCGTCTTTTTGATAGTCTAGTCAACAGTCGAATTTAGTTAGATTGTTTGGATTGGTCGATTTGAGTGAGTTGACCATTTGACCGTCATAGCTGACCTTATGACCGAGTGACGTGGACGTAGTCATAGAGCCTAGGTGTCATGTTTAGAATGTCTAGAACGTCATGTCGTTGGTGGTATATCGATAATTTGCACGACGTGTCATTTCGGAGATTTAACGTGCATTAGATTAATTAGTCGATTTATACATTGTTTGGGGTTTGAGTCCAGAGGATATAGCCCAATCTACTCTTTTGACCCATATAAAGATTTTTGGAAGCTCGTTTGAGTGGTCTTAGGCCTTTGGGCCGATTTACCGTTCGTGGGCCCGATTTCGGTTTCTCGAGCCCAATTACGTTTTAGAAGCCCGATTTCAATATTTTGAGCTTTTAATTTTTATTTTACCTCATTTAAGACATAATTGAGCTATTTTATTAATAAGTCAAATTAGGGGAAGTTTTAAAAAAAAAAGAAAAAAAAAAAGAAAAAAGAAAAGAAAAAAGAAAGTCAAAAAGTCAAAGTCAAAGTCAAAGAGGGCAAAAATCCAAAAGTGCCCCCACTTGCTTTCCTTTCTCTTTCCACGGGAGTGAGCAGGTTTTTCCCCCATTTTCCCTTTCCTTCCCCCATTTTGCCGAGAACACTAAAACCCCAAATTCCCTCAAAAATCCTCCCAATCTTATTTCTACATCAAATAAAGGAGTGGATGTTGTTCCAAAATTTAATCCTAACCCTTCTCCCTATATTCCTCAGGTAATAGGTTTATTTATGGAGTTTTTATATTTATTTGAGTATTTTTTTGTATTTTCGGATTTTATGAGTTTTTACTTGAATTCTTCATTTTCTGGGCTGATTGGTGGTTGATTTAGCAAGATTAGATGTTCATTAACATAGTCTGATACTTTAGATTGCTTGAAAACATCATTTGATCCATGATTGATCATTTTGGGTGTCAATGGCATTTTGGTAATTTCGGGATTTGTATGATTTTGTGAAATTGGATGAAATTGGATGAAATTGGTTGATGTTATTGCTTGAGTTAGGTTGTTTATGTGTTGTAGAGAAGGTTGGTCGAATTAGGAAACCAATTTTGATGTTGGTGGAGCTTGGAATTGGAAATTGAATTTAGGATCAATTGCGTATGTGAGGGAATTTGTTATTTTCTTAAGGAATTGAGTGGTTTGAGTTTCTAGAGGTTGAATTGAATAATTTGGGACTTAGAATGAGTGTTTGAGGAGTCTCGTAGGTTGTTTTTATTTCCGGTCATTTTTCGAGTTTATTATTTTTGGGTTTGTTCTTAGTACGATTTTGTGTGTATGATTGTTTAGGTGATATTTCAGCGATCGATAAGGGCAAAGGCTTAGCCGTCGAGTCGTCTGCGCGTCAAGAGGTGGGAGACTATGTTTCATTTACATGCACGGAAATGTTTTGGTTTTATTAATTAAAATCGGATATATGCTTGTTTTTAATAGAGGCAATATGTGCATTGATGCATGACTTTGCATATTAGGTTCATTATGCGTGTGGCATGTTTATGATGCATAAAATATTTTATGGACCTATATGCTTGCTTGTGACGTGATTGAGATACTTTGCGAGAATTAATTGATTTATATTGATTTCTTAAAATATGGGACTTTTATGCGAGCTTTTGAATTGTTTTGGATTGCATCATAATCGATTTGAATTATGATATGATTTGAGATCTTTTTCAAATTGCGAAGTACGTATATTCATATACGATTTCTAGGATTTGATCTTGGAATTGACGATAACAATGCTTGGCCAATGCGGAGGTAAGTGGATGAGCACCCTTAGATAGAAGAGTATTCCCTTGCCTAGGAGTATAAGGTGGTGAGTATAGGCCTTGTGACGGTGTGAGTATCAGGCTATACATGATATGCCTTCGGGCTTTGCGAGTTGTGCGTGAGTTGGGATTTGTGTGATAGTGCGTTTTCTCCACATTTTCCTAGGACAACACTGGTGGCAGGGGATTTATATTTATTTGAAAATGTGTATTTAAATTAGCCACCAGTGGGCTTCCGATTTCCCTTTAGCCCGGGTTATCAGGCGAAGCGGTTTTAGTGGTCCTCCCCGAGAGATTTTGGCATAGTAGCCACGTGTTTGAGACTTTGAGATTTTGTAATATTTGGACTTGTGCTCGACATATTGGTTTATGATTTCAAACTCATTCATACGTAATTGATTTTATTTATATGAGTTCGTTGCACGATTAGCATCATGGATTAAATGTGATTCTATTATTAAGCATTATATTGTTTATACTTGTTTTCGTATGTGCCTCCATTCCACCGGAATTGTTTATGACGCTGTGACTTTCACTGAGGTCCTTGAGATCTCATCCCCCTCTTGTTGATATTTTTCAGGACTAGGTCGAGAGCCAGTGTAGCTGACTTATTAGTGAGGTCGAGATTTCTTGTTTGTCTTAGGGCTGAACTACTGCATATGACACGTTTGAGAACTCGACACTATCATTATTATTTTGGATTTGTGTATGCTTGCTTATTTTGTTTGCATACTTGTTTATTGAAACTGTGATCCCTTATTGGGTTTGGGTTGATGCATGTTATTGGACTTATTTTGATAAGTATGTTTGGGGCCGTGTGGCCTGTTGTGTGTGAAATTAAGTCTTCCGCTGTTTGTGATTGCACTCTGTGGTTGATTTTGTTGTGTCGAGGTTTCCGGTTAAATGCATGCTCCATTTTAAAGAAAATTAAGAAGGTTCAAATTTATATGTAATTTTATTTATTTTACGAGTTTGATTTGAGGATAAGCCTTGTGTGGTTTTAATTGGGCCACGAGTTGGGCCAATTGGGACTGCACGGCGGTGAGGAGCCCAATTACCGGGTTCGGGTCCTCACATGTTACCTGGAACTGGTAGCTCCTGAGGATAGTACTTGTGGCCTGAGATGGAATCACAGGACAAGATTCATTCATGTGTTCTAATCCCAAGCCCTTAAAAGGTCTATTCCGCTTCTTAGCAGCTGCATACTCTGCTAGAAGTGCTTTCCCACCTGCAAAATTAAGTTTCTTTACCGTCAAAACCCAAGTACTAAGATATCAATGTGTTTGTTCATCTTAGAGTAAGATTACCTGCTGAATGAGAATATTGTTGTCTCCTTCAAAAGTTGACTGAACATCATATTCAGATTTCATGATACCGATTCGATTTTCAGTCTTAAAACCTTGTCCTCCACAAGCTTCACGACATTCCTGGAAAATAAACATAAATACATGAAGTTTTCTGTGGAAGCAGTTTACTGTTAGTACTCCTCTAGTCTTGCAGAGGTTCCCAGCTCCCCACCTGGAGAGTTCTCATGTTATGCCAAGTGAAGATTGCCTTAATTGCACTTGCAACAACATGAACGTATTTGTTGGACTCGGGTGTCCTCTTCACGTAGAGCAAATACATGTAATTCCCAGCAAAACTCAAAGCATATCTGAAGATGGCAAATCATACAAGGCTGATCAGAAAACAGAAAACTCATAGCAGATCCGGGTGAACATTATTCCACACTTACGATTTGGCAAGAAGGGGTAAGAGTCGTTGTTGATGAGATGGGTAGTCAAGCAAAAGGACTTCAGGTCCATCAGGCGTCATAGAGAATGCCTTTCTAGTCAATGAATACCTTATGGCAATCGCTAAGCTTATCTGTCAGCAGAAGGATATCACTATTAATTATGAAGCTTGAGAAAACAGACCCAAACTTAATTGGTGTTTACGATACAACACAACAGGGAATTAATCATTATTATCAACTATAAATATCTTTTTAATTTTTTTAAAAAAAACATAAGAACAGATGTAGACCTTCTTACCTTGGATAAATTAATAGCAGCGACAGCAATAGATGTACGACTAGAAACCAATGGAGCCATGAATGCTGCAAATCTCTGAAAAGTGAACTGTATGAGATATCCATGTAATTGGAGTTGGAAGCCTATCATAAGAATACCTACCTGACCAGGGTCTTTTATCGCACTATGATATTGCCCATCTGGTGTAACCTCAGCAACTGAATTCAACATATTTCTCTGGGAATTCGGACAGTATCAAACCTGAAGACCAATACCAACACACTATTTTTTCATGGACATCTGAAGCAGCAAAGCAAGCATTAAGGATGAAATTGTGACAAATACCAGATTCGTCCATTATCGACACCATTCAGGCCAATTTTGTGACCACAATCAGCTATGCGTATGTTTGGCAATATGCTTCCATTAGCATCTCTGATTTGAACTATAAATGCATGAACCCCTTCATTCACCCCATTTATGTGAAGCTGCGAAAAGACTACTGTGTGTGTGGCATGCTGAGAGGCCATAGATAACCTTGAGTTAAAACACGAAGATCAATGTGATCAAACATAGGGAAAGAAAAATGGAAGGGAAAACTTGAAATGGATCGATACATTAGCAGCCCCACCAATCCAATACTTTTGAGCTGACTCACAAGGAGTGTTGATCACAAACTCTTCTGTGCTTGAATCATAGGTGGCCACTGTTTCTATTCCTCGAACCTAACCATGCATTCAGGTGAATCATGTCAGTACAGAAATTGTGAGATCTGCAACTGACTAGTAAACCCCTCCCGGTGAGTTTATTTCTTCCCCCTTCCATTTTTATTTTTTTATTTTTCTTCTCATTTCTTCAATTACCTCTAGTATCAAAAACCAACCGTCCCGATTTTCAAACTGTTTGCACCATTGCATTCCTCTCAGCGTCACGATCAACCTGCCGTTAGTTTCACCTTCATCGGACCACGGACGCGCCCAGATCGGAGCCCGAAAGTTCCGAAATTCTTACCGGAAAATCTTAGATCCCGGCCGATTGGAGGTGAGTCTTGAATTTGGTTTTTGGATTTGTATTCCTGATGTTTGTAGCTTCGTGTTGATGTAAAAATTTTCGGTTTGGATGAAGTAGGAGTTTTCCCGGCCACCGCCGGCGACCGTTGACCGGCGACACTGTTCACCGTTGACCGTTGACTTTGACCAAAAAAGTCAAACCTTCCTCGTTAGGTAATTTCGACGTTCTGAACGTGATAGCGTGATCGGTTTTTCCATTTGATGTGTCGTTTGTGAGTTATAGTCATACAAAGTTTATTATGTAGGTTTAATACCAGTTGTCTAAGCCTAACCTGAATATTGTGTTCTTAGGAAGGGCGAGTGTTGAGGACAAAGGCAAGAGTATCGTTTCCTCTTCTTCGGCCTGTAAGGTAGGGTCTTTACCGTATGTGGTTCATCATTAGTATTTCCTTGTTGTAAAATCCGTTTTACCTTGGTTTTGATCGATTCGTTATATAGTCCATCGGAGCCCATCCGATTGGTCAATTGTTCAAATTTCATTGTTCTCTTCCGTAGGTAGCTATAAAGTATCATAATGTAGGGTCCTTACTGTATGTTTTTCATCATAAGTATTTCTTGATTTTTAAATCCGTACCTTGGTTTTAAATTGAATCGTTGTATAATCTATCGGAGTCCATCCGATGGATCCATGTCCAAGTTACTTTGTCCTTTTCCGTATGTTCTTGTAAGGTTGAGTCTTTACCGTATGTACTCCATCATAAGTACTTCTTGATTTTAAATCCGTTCTGTGGTTTTAAATTAAATCGTTGTGTAATCCATCGGAGACCATCCGATGGATTTATTGTCCAAGTTACGTTGACCTTTTCTGTATGTTCTTGTAAAGTATCATAATGTATCTCCAAAATTCATGTGATCAATCAAAGTCCATTTGATTGATTTGTTGTGTAAATTGGGCTGATTCCGTATCATTGCTCGTAAAGTAAGAAAAAAATTATAATCAAAGGTTTCCGTAATGGTATATGATAATACATCGTACTGTTGAGTTTGAATTGTAAAGTATGGTATTTCAGTTTTATTGAAAGTTAAACCAGATTTTGTTCTGTAAAGTATGTAAATTTTTACGTTACATGTTACTTACGTACGTTTGGCCAAACGTGGTGAGTGCTCGGTCTCCGAGAGTAAGCGAAGAGACACTCATCTGTTCGGGAGTCGTATGGGTGATGTTTACGTTTACCTGCCACGTCTTCGCAGGTTGGTTCGTATTGAGACAGGTACGATGTGTGTTATATTTTCTCTGCCTAGTCTCGGACAACACTGGCGATATGGGTTACGTATTCAGTATTTGCTAAAAATATAAATTTACACTGCCAGTGGGCTTCCAGTTTCCCTTTAGCGGCGGTTACTCAGGAAGTGATTTGTGGTCCGCCCATATTTTCGTCTTGACCCTTGTTCAGTTCTTTGTTGAAAGCGAAAGTACATTTTCGAGGCTAATAAGTAAATATTTTGTAAAGTAAACAGAAAGTATATGTTGGGTTCAGTAAGTAAATATTTTATAAACTAAACAGTAAAGTTATAGTTTTTAGAATTCATAAGTTTAATAATGAATTAATAAGTTTTCCTTGTTGTTTCTCCCCTTGATAAGTTCCTTGTTGGTTCTCCCCCTTGATAAGTTCCTTGTTGTTTCTCCCCTTGATAAGTTCCTTGTTGGTTCTCCCCTTGATAAGTTCCTTGTAGTTTCTCCTTCTTCATAAGTTCCTTGTTGTTTCTCCCCTTGATAAGGTCCTTATTGATCCTCTCTTTTAATAAGTCCGCTTTGTTATCCCCTACTGAGATTCTCGAAAATCTCACCCCCTTCGTGTTTGTTTTTCCCTCCCAGGACTAGATCGTGATCAGTAGCTGTTTTCAGTGTGAGCGTCGGGACTACTAGCTGGGACTATTGCATCTGCACATGTATGGTTTTATTGGCACACTGTTGACTATTTATTGTTTGGATGTTTGGTTTTATTTTCAGATACTTGGGGCTTGTGTGTTATGGTTTCACTTGTTTTATCTTGTATTATTGTAATAAGACTTCCGCTGTTTTGAATGTTAATCCATTATTTATTGTGCCATGTATTTAGTGCTTATCAGCCATGATGTAATTTGTAAATATTTTATTTTTGGGGATTTACGTTTGAAAAGTCAAAATAGCCTTGTGGAGTTCGGATTGGTCCACGTATTGGGCTTCTCCGGGTTTCACGGCGGTAAGGGCCCGATGTCCGGGTTTGGGTCCTTACAGAAATGATTACGCAAAGCATTAAGAAGCCATGTAAGATATTGACCAGCTTCACATACATTACTTCCATGTCCCAGCTCCGTCATGGCAAAACAACCAATGACTGCATAAGTTTCAGTCGCCTTTAACCACTTGTCGTGGTGCAGCTTAGTGCCTAGAAACTGGATGGCACTACCCCTGAAATCCACCAACCAGGCAGGTCACTCTCAAACAATCATAAGAGTTGCTTAAGGCATCTCGAACTTACCACAAAATGAAGTGAACACCAATTTTAATAGCTAAGGAATGGTCATACACCGAGATCACGTCCTCCATAGCCAACCTTTTTAATTCCCATCCCAACCCTTTATTAGTCAACCACCCTTCGAAAACCCCCCTCTCCGCCATCTTTCTTATCCTCTTCATAGTTGCCTCCCTCTGCTGCTCCATCGTCTGGTTATAGTCGGGCATCACAAACACCTTCCCGCCCCTCTCCACATGACGGAACACCTCCTCTTGCTGAAACAGACCAAACAACCAATCCCGCACCTCTATGTTGTGCCAGTCCAACAGCTTCCTCATCTCCTTTGTGTCAAAAACGACACTCTCGGAAATCTCCGGCGGAGAGTAGCTGCTGAGACAGGCGTAGGAAGAGAGGCATGCAGGCATTGATGATGGGACTTCATAGGGGAGGAAATGCTGGGAGTATCCGGGCTCGCCGGGAAACGCTATTGCCTGGTGGCCGGATTTGGCTGCTCGTCGACATTCTCTCTTCCTTTGGGTTTGACTTCTTTGAATTTCGTAAGCAAATCTGAGCAGAATCTGCATCTTATTTAGAGGATACATAGTTATCTCATATGCATAAAGGTTTTAGGCTTTACTCTATCTTTCTCTCTCAACCATATCTAGTAATGTCCTATTATATCTTAATCACCACACTATTTTTTTTATGTGTCTGACATAATATACATGATGTAATATTAGTATATTTATATAAAATGATCATATCATTATCTCATTTATTATCATTATTATCTTATTTTATACGATCACTTCTATCAATATTATGATGTTTACTTTTCCATTCAATTATATTTTTTTACCTTTTTAAAAGAAAAAAAAGAAAAAAAATATTTAAAATTTGAGATTTTTTTAAGCAAATAGGTATAACCATAATGTGAAAATCAACAGAGGTGATAATAGAATTTCTCCAACTAGAACCTTGAATATAAAAGATCTATATTATCAGTTTTTAAATTTGAAAGATTTGAATGTTCATCAACCTTTATTACTTTTAGTATGCTTTGCAATCCACACATATCTCAACATCAGAAAATTCTAAAACATAAAGAATTTCATTTATAATTGATTTTCCTAGTATTTGTTTAGAAATATGACCTAAACACTTAGGTCGTAGATAAACAAATACGTCAAACCTAAGGAGTCAAACCAACCTAATGTGTGAGACCTCGTCTTTTTATAGTCTAGTCAGCATTCAGATTTAGTCAAATTCTTTCGGATTGGTCGGTTTGAGTGAGTTGACTATTTGACCGTCATAGCTGACCTTTTGACCGAGTGATGTGGACATAGTCATAGAGCCTAGGTGTCATGTTTAGAATGTCTAGAACGTCATGTCGTTAGTGGTGTGTCGATAATTCGCACGACGTGTCATTTCGGAGATTTAACGTGCATTAGATTAATTAGTCGATTGATGCATTGTTTGAGGTTTGAGCCCTGAGGATATAGGCCCATTCTACTCTTTTGACCGGATAAAAGTTTTCGAGGACCGTTTTGAGTGGTCGTAGGCCTTTGGGCCGATTTACCGTTCGTGGGCCCGATTTCGGTTTCTCGAGCCCAATTACGTTTTAAAAGCCTGATTTTCACATTTTGAGCTTTTAAATTTTATTTTGGCCCAGTTGGGGTATATGTGAGTTATTTTATAATTATTTCAAATTTTAAGAAATAAAAAAAAAATCAAAGTCAAAGTCAAAATCAAAAGGGCAAAATTCCAGAACTGCCCCACTTACCTTTCCTCTCTCTTTCTACGGGAGTGAGCAGGTTTTTCCCCCATTTCCCCTCAAATGTGGAGAGCTTCCAAACATTAAACCCACAAAATTTCCAAACACAAAAATCCTCCCTATTTCATTTTTACATCAAATTAAGGAGTGAGTCTTGTTCCAAAACCTAATCCTAACTCATTTCCTTATATTTCCTCAGGTAATAGACTTATTTATGGTGGTTTTATATTTATTTGAGTATTTTTTTGTATTTTCGGATTTTAGAGATTTTTACTTGATTTCTTCATTTCCTTGGCTGATTTGTGGTTGATTTAGCAAGATTAGATGTTCATGAACATAGTCTGATACTTTAGATTGCTTGAAAACATCATTTGATCCATGATTGATCATTTTGGGTGTCAATGGCATTTTGGTAATTTCGGGATTTGAGTGATTTTGTGAAATTGGATGAAATTGGATGAAATTGGATGAAATTGGATGAAATTGGATGAAATTGGTTGATGCCATTGCTTGAGTTAGGTTGTTTATGTGTTGTAGAGTAGGTTGGTCGAATTAGGAAACCAATTTTGATGTTGGTAGAGCTTGGAATTGGAAATTGAACTTAGGATTGATTGCGTATGTGAAGGGATTTGTTATTTTCTTAAGGAATTGAGTGGTTTGAGTTGCTAGAGGTTGAATTGAATAAATTGGGACTTAGAGTGAGTACTTAAAGGGTCTCTTAGGTTGTTTTTAATTCTGGTCATTTTTCGACTTTGTTCTTAGTACGATTCTGTGTGCATGATTGTTTAGGTGGTATTTCAGCGATCGATAAGGGCAAAGGTTTAGCCGTCGAGTCGTCTACGCGTCAAGAGGTGGGAGACTATGTTTCATTTACATGCACAGAAATATTTTGCTTTATTAATTAAAATTGGTAAATGTTTGTTTTTGAATGGAGGCAATACGTACATTGATTTATAACGTGGCATGCTAGGTTCATTGTGTGTGAGACATATTTATGATGCATAAAACATTTAATTGAACCTATACGCATGTTTGTGATATGATTAAAATGTGTTTGAGAATTTTCGTACGCATCGAATTCTTGACTTGTTGGGACTTCTAGGAAGTCTTTGATTTGGTTTTGATTGCACTACATTTTATTTATACTATAACATGATTTGAGAATTTACCTGCATGGTTGCAAAGAATACGTATACCTATATTTGCTAGGTATGACTTGGAATTGACGGACTGCGCTTGGCCAATGCGAAGGTAAGTGGATGAGTATCCTTAGATGGAAGGATAATCCCTTGCCTATGGAGTACGGTTGGGTTATGTATGCCTTGTGGGAGTATGGGATGTGATAGGCTACATGTGCCTTCGGGCTTTTCGAGTTGTGTGTGCGTTGGGAATCGTGTGATAGCGGATTTCTCCACTTTTCCCGAGGACAACACTGGTGGTAGGGGACTTATTAATATTTTGAAAATGTGCATTTAATTAGTCACCAGTGGGCTTCCGATTTCCCTTTGGCCGGGGTTATCAGTGGAGCAGTTTTAGAGGTCCACCCCGATAGTTTTTGGGCATAGTAGCCCATGAGAATGAGATTTTGAGATTTTTATACTTATTGGGCATGGGCCTGTGATACATGGTGTTAATATCAAACTCATACATATGCATTTGATTATACTCAATGCGAGATTGTTTACATGATTAGTAGCATGGACTTACTGTGATTTTTACTACAAAATGTTTATACTGGTTTTCGTGTATGCCTCTATTCCACCGGAACTGTTTATGACGCTGTGACTTTCATTGAGGTCCTTGAGATCTCACCCCCCCTCTTGTTGATATTTTTCAGGACTAGGTCGAGAGCCAGTGTAGCTGACTTATTTTTGAGGTCGAGATTTCTGGTTTGTCTTAGGGCTGGACTACTGCATATGACACGTTTGAGAACTCGACACTATCATTATTATTTTGGATTTGTGTATGTTTTCTTATCTTGTTTGCATACTTGCTTATTGAAATTGTGATCCCTTAATGGGTTTGGGTTGATGCATGTTATTGGACTTATTTTGATAAAGTATGTTTGGGGCCGTGTGGCCTGTTGTGTGTGAAAAGTTAAGTCTTCCGCTGTTTGTGATTGCACTCTGTGGTTCATTTTGTTGTGTCGAGGTTTCCGGTTAAATGCATGCTCCATTTTAAAGAAAATTAAGAAGGTTCAAATTTATATGTAATTTTATATATTTTACGAATTTGATTTGAGAGTAAGCCTAGTGTGGTTTTAATTGGACCACGAGTTGGGCCAATTGGGACTGCACGGCGGTGAGGAGCCCAATTACCGAGTTCGGGTCCTCACATAATGTGCCAAACCTAACGGGCCAAACATAAATACTCTTTTTACTTTTCAAGAGTTTCACCATAAGATTCATATCATAATAAAGCAATTGAACAGTCAGAGATATATTATTTATTCGTTGTCCCGCTATCATATGTAAGTTATCATCATAATTATGAACTTTAAGCACTTCATAAATAAGCAATATATAAGATCTTGAATAAATAAAGTATCACCAAATCATAAATAAATAAGAGATATAGTGTCATGTACTTGATACAATATAAAGAAGAAGATACTATAAAAAGGAAAATTGTATTGATAAATTGGTTTTTACCTCCTAACTTTCTTGACGGCTACAAAGTGATGGAAAATTACAATGTATATGCTATTATGCATATGTATATGCATATGTATGTGTATATGTACGTATGCATGTAAGTATATGTGTGTAGTCCTAATGGGGAGAGACAATACCAATTTATATATCTACTATTTTAATCTGATATATACATCAAATACCAAATAAACAAGATCAAGTAAGATTCTTTAATTAAAATAAAAATAAAACACTAATAGGATATGTGAGACCCAGCCCGTAGGGGGTCAGGTTACCCAATCCCACATCGTAAAAGAGCGGGGGAGATCTTGGGCTTATATGTGTTGTGTGATGGTATCATTTGTAACAAGATGCATCTTTTGGGCCCTGTGGTTAAAAGCCCAACTGAGCGTTGCAGTTGTGATCCATCACACGCACATACACGTCCGGGCCCGTTGGGTCGAGGGTCCAGGGGGCCGGGTTGTGACAAATGGTAGCGGAGCCGATCTCGTTCCCTCTTCCGGGTGGGGGCTTGGGCCGTGTTGTGTGTTCACGTTTGGGCCCGTGAGTTTGGGTCCACGTCAGTTACGTTTGGCTCCCCTCGTGAGGACACGAGGTCTATAAGGAGAGGAGATTGTGAGACCTAGCCCGTAGGGGGTCAGGTTACCCAATCCCACATCGGAAAAGAGCGGGGAGGTCTTGGGCTTATATATGTTGTGTGATGGTATCATTTGTAACAAGATGCATCTTTTGGGTCCTGTGGTTAAAAGCTCAACTGAGCGTTGCAGTTGTGATCCATCACACGTACATACACGACCCGGCCCGCAACTGCAACGCTCAGTTGGCCCAAAAGATGCATCTTGTTACAAATGATACCATCACACAACATATATAAGCCCAAGACCTCCCCCGCTCCTTTCCGATGTGGGATTGGATAACCTGACCCGCTACGGGCTAGGTCTCACAATCTCTCCCTCCTTATAGACCTCGTGTCCTCACAAAGGGAGCCAAACGTAACTGAAGTGGATCCAAACTCACGAGCCCAAATGTGAACACACAACACGGCCCAAGCCCACCCGGAAGAGGGAACGAGATCGGCTCCGCTACATACACATCCGGGCCCGCTGGGCCGAGGGTCCGGGGGGCCGGGTCATGACAGGATATATCATCACCTTATCAGAACATATCGGAACAACAAGGCATCTCGAACTTACCAAACAACCAATCCCGCACCTCTATATTGTGCCAGTCCAACAGCTTCCTCATCTCCTTCGTGTCAAAAACGACACTCTCCGAAATCTCCGGCGGAGAGTAGCTGCTGAGACAGGCGTAGGAAGAGAGGCCTGCAGACATTGATGATGGGACTTCATAGGGGAGGAAATGCTGGGCAAGTATCTGGACTCGCCGGGAAACGCTATCCCTTGATGGCCGGATTTGGCTACGCGTCGACATTCTCTCTTCCTTTGGTTTTGACTTCTTTGAATTCCGTAAGCAAATCTGAGCAGAATCTGCATCTGCATATGGAGAGTAGACTAAGATGTCTTTAAAGAAAGGCTTGTTATTCTTTATTGTGTTTAACTTCCCTAGTTTACGCGCCAACTTGTAGATGGCCTTCATTACTAGCCGTTACATGCGGCCATGGGCCTTAGGAGGGCTAGAAGAATAATTGGATCTGTTCCGCGGATGGCAGAAACAGTGGGCCTGGAAATGTTGAGCCCAAAATACTATAGCTCTATGAAAAAAAGCTCTTTTTTTCGAAATTAAAGATCCACCATTGTTAAGATTATTTAAGGAACGTTCTTGATGAGTGCTAATACAACACTGAGTACTAATCAACAACAATTTCCTTGGTAATCCATGAGACCACACATCAGGGATCAAGGAACTATTATTTGACAGAAGACCAAGAGTTTGCCTCAATCCAATCATAAGCCAGTGGGCTTAAGAATGAATCAGGAAACCCAAAAGAGGTGACCAATGCAAGTGCATGAGGTCGGAGTTCACTGCAGAGTTTTGCAACTTCTTTCCTTAGAGCTGCGTCATGCTGTGTAGATAAGTACCCATATCGGAGAAAAGAAACATCTTCTTCCATGCAAATTAAGGCATACATGGATCTCACCAGACCTAAGACATCCTGCATTGGAAATAAAAGAGATGTACAGCAATCAGAAAAAGAGATGGTAATGGCTGCTGTGCAGAGAAGATTGAAACTAGCTGTATCTTTGGGGAAATTAGGCTCCAGAAACAAATCCTCAAGCATAATTGAAGATATATTATTAGAAAGATGTTACTTGTATATACCTTCAAGGAACCAGTAGAGACACTGGATTCTACTTCAATGAAGGTTTCTAATGTCAAGCGGTCAGAGAAGGCCCTGCCCAAGTCTTCTGCAAGTTGATAAGCCTGGAGCAATAATTCAAGGAGTAAGATGCTAACGGGAATTAACGGCCAGAGACACAGATGGATTAAAAGGACAACAATTCTGGTCTGGTGCAAGAATAACATCCGTACCTGAAGAAATGCATACTCTTTGCTTTCTCCTTTTGCTTGATGCTCTGATATTTCAGCAGCAAAACGATTCAAAAGGTCTCTCTCCCTCAAGCGGAACACATCAATCTGATACAATGATAAAAGGTAAGCTATACAATTACTGTGACCAGCGTGTTAGTGGGGTTAACAACATATTACCTGGAACTGATAGCTCCTGAGGATAGTACTTGTGGCCTGAGATGGAATCACAGGACAAGCTTCATTCATGTGTTCTAATCCGAAACCCTTAAATGGTTTGTTCCGCTTCTTAGCTGCTGCATATTCTGCTAGGAGTGCCTTTCCAACCTGAAAACAGATATCTGAAACTTCAAACCAATGTTCTTATCTGGAGATCCTAGAACAGACTGAAGTTTACAACTATATTGTGTTAATTCGTCTTAAAAATAAGATCATCCAAAAGAAAGAGCATACACCATACCTGCTGCATGAGACATTGTTGTCTCCTTCAAAAGTTGACTGAACATCATATTCAGCTTTCATTATACCGATTCGATTTTCAGTCTTAAGGCCTTGTCCTCCACAAGCTTCACGACATTCCTGAAAATTAAACATATATAATGAAGTTTTCTGTAGAAGCTGTTTACAGAACACCTAAGTTTTTCCAGACGTTCCCATCTCCCCCACCTGGAGCGTTCTCATGTTATGCCAAGTGAACGTTGCCTTGAATGCACTTGAAACAACATGAACGGTTTTGATGGACTCGGGTGTCTTCTTCACGTACAGTAATTTCAAGTAATTACCAGCAAAACTCATAGCATATCTGGATGACAAATGATACAGGAGTCAGAAAAGATAACAGAGAACACGATCTGAAACGGACAACTAGCTTATTATCTCAAGCATCTTCATCCCATATACAGGGAACACATGCAAGAAGTACGGACCCCACACCATGTCTACTCAGATGCCAGTTTCAGATAATCCAAGATTTCACTAGGCAGAATACGGGAAAGCAGCAAAAAAAAAAGAATAAAGTAAATTATCATCACTTCAAAAGAATATTTGAATACTTACGACTTCGCAAGAAGGGGTAAGAGTCGTCGTTGATGAGCTGGGTAGTCAATCAAAAAGACTTCTGGTCCATCAGGCGCAATAGAAAATGCCCTTCTAGACAAGGAATACCTTATGGCAATTGCTAAACTTATCTGTCAGTAGAAAGATACCAGTAATTAGAACTTGCAGAGTGAGGCAGGTTTGAAGCGATGAAACCAGATCATGTACACTTCAAACACTTGAACAGTCATATAATGTAATACCTTTGATAAATAAACTGCAGAAGCAGCGATATTTACACGACCAGAGGTCAATGGGGCCATGAATGCTGCAAATCTCTGACAAATGAATCCGTAAATTACATGTCATTTGCTTGCCTCAGCATTTAAACACCAGCACATCAATTTAATTGGACTTGAAAGCCTATCATTAGAATACCTGATCAGGGTCTTTTATTGCACTCTGGTATTGCCCATCTGGTGTAACATCAGCAACTGAATTCAACAAATTCTCTCTGGGAATTCGTACATTATCA